>VURO01016581.1:3774-14537 GCA_015108175.1 Pelvicachromis taeniatus
CTGTCACCCCCTGAGCTCTGCCCACCATCCCTTTTTCCAGAGGATTAGCTCTAATTGGGTTAAATTGGGGTGGGTGGCAGTGCCTCCCACATGTGTATGGAATGCCCGCAGACACCCGCTGCGGCGGGACTGTCAGAGTCAGTAACACGGGTCAGTGGCGGTGCCACGTGGGAGAGCTCATTTCTGGTAAGACGGCCCTGTGTCTGCCTGCTCCAGACCCAACAACATCAGAACCTCCGCAGGGGAGGCGGACCTGAGCCAGGACCCAGAGGAACACGGAGTACTCTGAGACAGCATCAGGTCA
The DNA here is from genome assembly GCA_015108175.1 of Pelvicachromis taeniatus. Classification (NCBI taxonomy): domain Eukaryota; kingdom Metazoa; phylum Chordata; class Actinopteri; order Cichliformes; family Cichlidae; genus Pelvicachromis; species Pelvicachromis taeniatus. Next base: position 4,079 of record VURO01016581.1, read on the forward strand.
CAGCCTCCTGTAGGTTTCCAGCCCGAGACCTTCGTTTTAGTCTGTCACATTCATTAAATGAATTTCATTTAATCATCAGCATCACTCACAAAGTAACAGATTAGAAAGCTGCATAAACCTGATGGTCTGGGTCACCTCACAAATGACGTCATCGCGGCCCTCCTTTCAAACAATATGTGCATTAGCCGTCATGTGCGTGTGATCATAAATGTATCAAACCCGATGTTTCACTGTCAGCCTTTGTTTCTATATTCACTTCATTCTTTTTTTCTTTTCTTTTTTTTTTACCAGTTTGGGTGCAGTTTCTGTACATTCGGCAGGGGAAATTCCTCTCCCCGTTTTCTTTTCGTTTGTCATTCTGTTGATCTCACGAAAGGCAGAGCGAGACTGTAAAACACAGTTTGAGTCCATGCACATCCTAAGCTGCTCACATTTGTGTGTTAAACTCAGTCACCATGTGTATTAACTTCCTCTTCCGGCCCTAAGTTTATTTTACCACAATAATCTTGTCTGTGTCCTTTTGCTGTTTCATGTGTATTTTAGAGTATTCATTCTGTGATATGCATGTACAGATGTGGATGAGTGCCAGGCCATCCCTGGCATCTGTCAAGGAGGAAATTGTATCAACACTGTCGGATCGTTTGAATGTAAATGCCCCGCTGGGCACAAGTTCAACGAGATCTCACAGAAATGTGAAGGTAAGCAACAGTAAAGCCATGAACTTGTCTGGCTTTCGGTGTCAGCTTGAATGACAGAGTAGACTTTCAGATATTTTTTTAAATCCCTAAAAGCTGAGACAGTTAAAAGCCACATCCGCCAAGATGTGGTTAACTTCACCTCAGTCGTGGTATTCTGATTATTACTTTGTAAGGAAAGACCACACATAAGCCACATTTTTGCCCTTCCCTTGAAAAAAGCCTAATTAAAGCAAAGCAGCACTCTGCTTTCTCTCACTAACCCCATGTAACACTCAGTTTTGATGTTTGAAAGAAATGCTGATGGGAAATGAATTTTTTCCCCTTCTATACAAATGTTAAAGCTAAACTATGTAACTTGCTGTCTCAGACTAACTCAGTCTGGTATGAACAGTAGATTGGGGAGGCTAATATTGTGTTAGTTTTATGGAAATACTCATCTTTCATTTATGTCTCTTTTTACAATACTTCTGTTTTATTGCTTTGAATGTTTCACCTTATTAAAATTCATTATTAGCATTAATTGTTGCCGTCAGTTGTAGCCAACGTGGTTGATCTGCACTATGAATCCTAATTACACCCACTTTCAAAATTATTTGCTAATTATTTTTTTCTCACTCTGCCGTGGGACTCACGAGGTGTTTAATGCTTTTGCCGGAAAATATTTACTAAAGCCTTTTCTCTGAATCCCTTCTACTTGTCCACAAATGGGTGGCTGTAGCTCAGGCGGTAGGGCAGGTCATCCACCGACAGGAAGGTTGGTGGTTTGATGCCTTGCTCCCATTGGTCTGCATGACAAATGTCCTTGGGCAAGCTGTTAATCCAAAAGTTCCTCTCTGATGCAGCCATCGGAGTGTGAACGGTAGTTAGAAAGCACTTAAAAGCATAGAAGACGGTGCTTGGGTGAATGTGGCGTGGAGAGTAGAAAAGCGCTATATATGAGTCAGTCCGTTTACCAAGTGTAGGCCTAAACGCATCCTGTGAAATATATTGCCTAACATGTATATAACAATTTCAAAGCCTAAGCTCAGAGAAAGGTAATGTGGCACTTCTTTACAGTGTGAAATGTGTGCGATTTTAATGCATAATTAGCAGAAAACTTCAGGACTTTGTAAGAAATATTTCAAATGTATCGAAGTTACAGTGTTATTCCTTCAGACTGTTGTGCCGCACGGTGTGCACCTGGTGTTTAATGGTGCTAACAGAAGAGGTACGGAGGTCCCTGGATTGATATCCTGTGACAATGCCTCATTTCCATTGTGCCTGCCAACAGGAACAATGCCTCTAGTTTTGAAGAAATTCACGTTTCAAGGTAGTTTTCACTTTCAACACCAGCTCTCCTCTCCTCTCGTCTTTTGCAGATCTGGACGAGTGCTCAAACATTCCAGGTATTTGTGGTGTGGGTGAATGCTCTAATACTGTTGGCAGCTACTTCTGCAAATGTCCCCAGGGGTATTATACCTCAGTGGATGGATCCAGATGTATAGGTGAGTCCCCCTGTCCCCTTTCCCGTGCCAAAGAGCTGCAAGTTAGCATTGTATGTGATTTGCTTTGGTTCATCATTACAGTCATTATTAGGCCTGACAAAATAAGAGACAAAGTAAAAGATGCAGCTTCATTCTCTTTCCTTTTTTCCACTCTATTTTGGTTCTTCTTGGCACTGAAAGCGGAGAAAGGAATCTCTCCAAAAGTTCCAGCTGGTAGAATTTAGGTCAATAGTCACTTGTTGAGTTAACCTCTCTTCAAGCTGTGGCGAGCACGTGATGAGAGAAGTAAAATGAAGTCTTATTTCCAGGTGACTTTCTGCACAGCTGGAAAATGCTAAATGTATGTGCGTCTTCGTATAAACTCATGATCACCAGAAAACCCCCTGAGTACTTCCTAGTTAAGCTAACTTTCACCCTAAAACCAGAGCAGGAAAAAAATGTAGGTCAGAGCAGCCTCTTGCACATACACGTGCATACGGCGCACACGCACAAACATATGCAACCATGCAGTCACATTACCCCCCCCAGGAGAGGAAGGAATGTCTGTGACTTTCGTTTCCAGAAAATTTTACCCAAAACATTTTCGTCTGCTTCTCATGCAGTCACACTTCTCGCCCGACCCCCTTAAGATCTCGTGATTGCTTGCAAGCAGTTGTGTGCCTGACATCTTGTCGAACTGATGCCAGCGATCAGTAGTTTAGGCTGTCATTTCCTCCACATGAATTCCTCCCCGGATGGTCTGGGTGTGAAACAAAACATGATATATTTATGTTAATATGCAACTTGATTGTGAGTCATGCTGGCACACGAGAAACTGCAGGATGAAGGAAAGGTTCATATAAATAGGAAATGAGGACTATAGGAATTGGCTTCCACCTTCCAAATGATGGAAAATCTGAAGCAACAACAACATTTTTTTTTTCTGATTGTACTCTTGCCAATTTGCTCAACCTACTGACAGCGCATGCCATATTCCATGCGGCACGGTTAGTTTAACCGACTTCCTGCTGTGTCGTTTCCCACAGATGCTCGTGGTGGGTACTGCTACGCCAGCCTGCTGAACGGGCGCTGCGCCAACCAAAATTCACAGCTGTTGACCAAAATGCAGTGCTGCTGTGATAGTGGACGCTGCTGGTCTGATGGGTCCACCCCTGAAATGTGCCCCATTCGTGGAACAGGTGCGGTCATTCACATGGCTTTAATAACGTGATCTATGTGGCAGTTTTTATTGTAATAAATATATAAGAACCTATCAAGATTTACAATGAAAACAACATTTTTTATTTTTTTTTACAAAGAATAAAAATGCAAGTTAACATACAAACACACACATAAGCACTAGCCAATTCAGAGCTAACCTCTGTTTTTCAAATATGCTTGTTATAGAAGAGTACCAGAAACTGTGCATTCAGATACCCAATGGACACATACCCGATCGTGTCCCAGTGAACCCTGACATACCCAGCATCTACCCAGTTCCATATCCTGGACCTGAAGTTCCTCAAATTCCAATCAAGGTCCCTGTCCAACCTGTGCTGCCTGAATATCCTAGACAACCTGTAGAACCTGTACAGCCTAGGCCAGGTATGTCCCAGCATGTGTTCTGACTTGTTTAATGTGTAATGTTCAACCTCCAGTTGACCTTGGGTTGCCATCAACGTCCGACTTTTGATATACAACAACCGCTACCTTTAAACTAAAAAACTGATGGCAATGAGTGTCTTTCTCAAAGAAACCATTCTTACACAGTTGCATATCAGTGTTTAGAGTTCTATTAGACATGTCCAAAATCTTTGGCTGTATAAGTTCCCACACAACTATTAAGCACAAGTATTATACTGCGCTAATGCAGTATTCAGATTTATCTGGCGATGTAAAACTACATACGTGTAATATGCCACAAACCGGTGTGATCTTACTTTTCTAATTCTATTTGTCGTGGCTACGCTTCCTTTAAATTAAGATGTTGAACTAATGTTCGTTGTATTACCTCATGTTTTATCGACGAAACGCTCGTGTGATTTTCTTCTATCAGGACCCGGAATTATCCAAACCCAGAATATCACCAACATGTGCCAGGCCTTTCGCAACCTCTGCCTGAATGGCAGGTGTATCCCCATGCCGGGCGTTGGATATCGCTGTGAGTGCAACATGGGCTTCAGGCTGGACAGAAGGGGAGAGTGCATCGGTGAGTTCTGACAAAGTGAAAGACAGGTTTTCTTAACAAAAAGCTCAACTTGCATGCGGGCGGCTGCTAAATTTCATGTTTGCTTTCCAGATGATAATGAATGTGAGAAGAACCCATGCGCGCATGGAGAATGTGTGAACACCGATGGATCTTACATCTGTCAGTGTCCTGCTGGATTCCAGTCGACCTCAACCAGAACAGAGTGCCGAGGTTACACATTTACATACAAGCAACATTTACATAGGCACACTTTAAGAGTATGTGTGTTTATTGTGCTGTCCATTTCTCTCTCTTTTTTTTTCTTTTTCTGCCAGATCTGGACGAATGTGTGGCCAATGGTCGTATTTGCAACAATGGCCGCTGTGTGAACACTGAAGGCAGCTTTCACTGTGTCTGCAATGCTGGATTTGAAATTTCTCTGGATGGCAAAAACTGTCAAGGTCTGTTAACGTCTCATGTCGCTACTGTATGGAGTAGGGATAGACTTAAAGGGCAGATTCCTTTAATATTTATGACAAATAGACCATGGATATGTTAGAGGTGGTGGAAGCATGAACCATAATGGGTGAAGTCAGGCACATCAGTTTTCTTAAGGTCTCAATATTATTAGTAATATTTGCTTCTTGTCTTTGAGGCTTTTATTTAATTCTGTTAAGAAAACTTGCACGTCTTGCAAACTTTAGCTGGGTTGTCAGCTGGTAGTTCATCCTGGAGAAGTCTTAGTTATGGTCAGTCAGCTTTGAAGAACTTTTTTTTGGTTAAAATTTTCCTGATTATGGTTTGTTTAGTGTCTTCTTGACTTAAGGTGCTTGAAAATCTTCGCTTTTCCTCACATTATTCAACAACAAAGTATACATTTGTTTCAAGCGAACAAGTGTGGCGACAGTCAACAATAATAGAAAGTTTGTGAAAATAATTATTACTAGAGTAATTACCCCTCTAGAGTTACTAGAGTAAACTAGAGTCAATCATTTGGTTTTCCTTTGTCCACAGATCTAGACGAGTGTCTGATCAGGAACATGTGCCTCAATGGACTGTGCATCAATGAAGATGGCAGCTTCAGATGCATCTGTAAACCTGGATTCTACCTTGACACCAGTGGACGCATGTGTGTAGGTATGTCCAAAAGCCCACAAAGTGAGGCATCAGCTCAATATATTTTGAGTAAGATATTCTCTTGACTACATTTTCGCGTAGCTCGGAGGATGACTACCTCTCTGGCATGTTAGTAGCTCTGTTATATGACTCTTAACACACAAGGCAAAAAATCCCCCTAAAAAGCCTTGGAAAAATCCCTTTGCTTCCTTGCACGCCAGTTGGACATAGTTGGATAGTCGGGACCCGCCTGTTTTGAGATTTCAGCAGACAGCCTGCCCTAAACTTGAGTGCAAAGAAGAAAAAATTATTTGGCTTTTTCTTGTTACATGCTATAAAATGCTATAATAGCCAACAACTATTGTATATGCCAACATCAGACGCTTATACTGAACCTTAGATGGCAACTAGATTTTCATGGTCTCAGATACAGACGTTTGATTCCAGAGACACTGACCTGGTTAAGTCATTACAGAATAAATAAACAGGAGTGTAGAGTGTGGCTGAAATGTGCTGATGTATGCAGCCATTAATGAAATGTGTAGTCTGAAGGGGCCCTGGGGCCTCATTGTCTCTCTCCGCAGTCTGTCTGTCCTCCAAACAGAACACACACATACACATACGTACATAAACACAGACTTAAGCATGCATGCCTTATCGCGGTGTGTGCTCGTTTTCATAATTATTGTAACACAGCGAGAAAACAAAGAGAACGGAGAATGTTTTCTTAGCTGAACTCAAAGCTGAACTTTTAGGGAGGTGTGGCTGCATTTTTTAATCAATAATTTATTTCAATCTTCTTACCTCATGATATTGTGAAGAGAAGGGTATATAGTTGTATATAGATATATACAGAAGTGTTTTTTTTTTTTTCCTTGTCTCTGTTTATAGACATTGATGAATGTGAGACTCCGGGCATGTGCATGAACGGCCACTGTGTCAACACTGAGGGATCCTTCCGCTGTGAGTGTATGGCTGGGATGGCAGTGGGCCTGGATGGACGGGTCTGTGTTGGTGAGTACATGGAACTAGAGTCAATTGCATGATCAAGAGTCAAGACTAAATGGAAGTTGCCCCTCCCATCCCATTTTTTTTTCCTTTTTTTACATGGAATGACAGTGTATAAAGCAAAACCTTGAGTTTGTACAATTCTAATAAGATTGAAAGTCAATATTTGGTGTGACCATCTTTATTCTTCAACACAGACTGAACTCTGTTAGTCAGCTTTCTTGTAATCTCTTTAAGTAGTTGCCAAGAATAGTTCTCTGGGCTTCTTTAAGGACATTCAAAGCTCTTCTTTTAAAGTTCTTCTGCCTTTTGGTATGTTCTCTGTCAAGATGGTGATGATATTTCAATAGTGTTGAGGTCCGAACGCTTGGGAGGCCAATCCATGACAGATACAACTGGCTGTAACACGCTCACTGTTGAGAGCATTCTCATTCCGACCGCGTAATATACCGACGATTTGTCACGTCCCGAGGCGTTCCTGAGGAACGCGGAAAGTTACCTTGCACGTTCCTATGATACGCGCCGGGTTATGGATGGAATCCAATAGCTTGACTCTCCCGGCTGGAATACACGTTATCCCCAACCTTAACGACGTTAAGGTAGTGCGACGTTCCAGTCACACTCCATACCAGTTAGTGGCAGTAATGCACCATTCAGTTGTTTGCCAACCGCCAATAAAATTTAAGAAGAAGAAGAAGACAGGGTGGAGGGACTTCCGGGTTGAAGGTCGCCCGGCTACTATTGGAGACCGGCGTCTATTTGTCGTGACATGTTTTCAAACCGGCGTTTATTAGACACCAGCGTTTAAAAGAGACAGGCTACTAATGGAAGATATACGGTAGCTCTATGTGGGATATCTTTCTATATGGAAATTACCTTGTTGGTGTAGAGTAATACTTTTATACCCATTAAACTTTGCTATCTTTGGCATTTTCTGTAGATTGTTTATGTGACTTCGCCAAGTTGCCTGTTATGTCTAGACAACAATGGTTCGACCCTTGAGGTGCATTTTTTTAATGCTTGAAGGATTTGTAAGTGGCTTTTCACTCACTGGGCCCACTTCCTCTTTTTAGGTTTGACAGCATTTTAGTAGATAGAGGTGAATGGCTTAAGCATGAATTGAGCTGCGGTTTGGGGAAGGCCTCAAAGAGGACTGGTGGCACCTCCCGGGCCTGGCAGATCCCCATGTACTACATAAAAGTGAAGAAGTGAAAGAATTGAAAATGGGAGGTAGGGTGGGGCACAAAAACGAGAACGAACAGCTTGTAGAGCTGGAGCATCATATATAGATAAGAACTGGAAGGAGCGTGTTTGGAGGCGTGGCCCTGCTCCTGAAATTCAGATACTTTATCTCCAAAACAAACAAAAAAGGAAACAAGTGGTACGGTACATGGACTGCACTGAAAATGAGTGAAAAAGAAGCCAATGTCCAAAGAAATTTCTGTAAGACCTTCATTAAGACTGGACAACTATTGCTCAAGAACACTTTATAAAACTACAAGAAAGTCTGGCTCTTTGTAAGCAAAATATAAAAAATAATGGTTGGCTCCAGACTTTGTTCTGCCCAAGTCCAAGAACAGAAAACATTGTCTGAAACTGTTTAGAGCAGCCTGAAAATTTGCTTTTAATTACTTGTACATACCATGATCTCAATATTTGAATATTTGTTCATATTTAATAGGAACAACCAGCACATTAAAAAGGAAATGAGTAAAAGCACTTTAAGTGCTTTGGCTAAGGCTTCAGTAAATGTGACCATTTCAACCAACAAGCGTTGGTTCCACTTTTCTAAGCACCTGAAAGCATAGACTGAACAAACTTAGAAGATGGGTTAATCCCACAACTGTATACAGATTTTTACCAGCAAGCGTACATATTTTTCCCCATTCTGTGCTAAAATTCAGCAAAGATAAATGTGATAAAGCAGAAAATAATCACGTCATATTAACCTCTACCAACAACTTGTCCTGTTCCTGCACATTTACTGCACTTACTGAGCACATGTTGATCAGCGCTCAAGCATCTTTCTGTCCCTCGTTCTGCTCCGGTCCCATGGAGGGGCCCTTTGAAAGATTTGTTTTGCACTTTCATAAATGATATCTCTTTGTGTGCGAAATGTTGAAACGCTGTTGTTTGGTCTATGTGAGCATTTGTCAGAATGATATCAGTGCAGGAGAATTCCTCAAATCCCTGGATATTGTGAAAAGAGAACAACCATTTGTTTTGCCAGTGTTGTTGTTTATTGGAGCTGCGGACTCTTCGTTCTCTTTCGAGATCTCTTTCCTCATCGCGGTTTCTCACACACATGCTGTCTGTCTTATTTTGGTTTCAAACAGACACACACATGCGCAGTACATGTTACGGCGGCTACAAGCGAGGGCAGTGTGTTAAGCCTCTATTTGGAGCTGTGACCAAGTCGGAGTGCTGCTGTGCCAGCACGGAATACGCCTACGGAGAGCCCTGCCAACCGTGCCCACCACAAAGCTCTGGTACGGCTATTCAAATGACCCCAACCTTTACGCATATAGAACCACCTCCTGCTGCTTGACAGATGCAAACGCAGACACACACGGTTTGTGCACACTTCAAAACACACCAGACCGAACGAAACGCTGCATCTCTTCTGCATGCCAGCTTAGATTTCACAAAAAGTATGAAGTCAAGTTGTTTGACGGCGATTCCCGCAGTTTGGAAACACCGACAGCCACCAAACACACACAAACCCATGTCCACATCCACAACCACACACATAATCCAGTCACTTCTCATTAGTTGTGCCAATTAAAGTTTCGGTAGGGCTGCACCACATTAAGAGCCTGTTCTGTATACATCTAGGCTAAATGAGAAAGCATGTAAATGGATAATGATATGGTATTAAATGTCTTGCTTTGAGATTTCTTGGATTTTGGCAAATGTGATATTACTTCAGATGCTGTTGTTGCTGCTTCTATCAAGCAAACTGTGGTGTTTGTGTGTGTTTGTAGCCGAGTTCCTGGCTCTGTGCCCCACTGGCATCGGAACGACCGGTGATGGACGAGGTAATGCAATCCATAAGCTCAAACCACTGACAGCCTTGAAACCAAGTGGTGCTGCGTAAATTTCAGAGTTTCTTTTAGAGTTTTTGTTGTTGTTTTTTTTTCCTGCAGACATGTTCAGGGGTTTATTGTTTTATTTTTTGCTTTTGCAGATATTAATGAGTGTGCCCTCGACCCTGACATCTGTCAGAACGGAGTTTGTGAGAACATGCTGAGGACGTACAAATGCACCTGCAATGAAGGTTTTGAAGTAGACCTGACAGGGAAAAGCTGTGTTGGTGGGTGGACCGTTCTGTAATGTCCGTGTCTTATTGAAAGGTTGACTTATGCAGCCTTGATATTGGAAGCCAGGGTCATCACACGTCTCTGTGTGTGATTTCAGATATCGACGAGTGTCTGATGAACCGGCTGCTCTGTGAAAACGGTCAGTGCCGGAACACGCCGGGGAGTTTCACCTGCCAGTGTTCAACAGGATTTCGCTTTGATCCCGAAACAGACATCTGCGAGGGTCAGAGACCCGTTCATTCCCTTATACGGCGCAGTGTCACTCTGTAGCTGCATCCGCTGTGTCTCAGATTTGTTGTCTGATTTCTGTGTCCCACAGATGTGAATGAGTGTGAGTCTAGCCCGTGTATTAATGGGGATTGTATAAACAGCCAAGGGTCCTTTGTGTGCTTGTGTTCAGCGGGTAGCTCCCTGGACAGCACCGGCCTGGAGTGCATAGGTAAGTATTGTACCAATAAATTACCAATAGATTTAATGGCCAAGTTTTTTTTGAGCATTAGAATTTACACTATAGCATGGATTGATTCAGTCCTACCAGTTTTAATTAGATCATTTAAGATTAAAAATGACAATTTGCTCCACTTTTACTGAACCTTAACCCAATCCACCACCCCCTAAATTAATGCAACGCCACTATTAAGCCAATCAGCACATTCCTTTTTTTTT
>VURO01016588.1:13578-27270 GCA_015108175.1 Pelvicachromis taeniatus
AAAACTCCAGTTGACAAAAGAATTAAAGTTACTGATTTGCCCAAGTATTGACTTCAAAATATATTATAAGAACAAATCTGTAACCATTCAATTAAGCGCCATAGAATTGGGCAGTGAATGCGTGTGTCACGGTGACACAAGCAGTTCCTGCAGCTGTGCATTAGGAAAAAAATGAACCGTCCTCATTAAAAATCTCCAGATGGAGGCATCTTTTCATTTTCACACTGAGCAAATTTATAGAAGGAAGTGTATCATTTGGATAAAACTATACTTATGCAAAGAGGTGCAAAACCAAATTCACAGATTGTTCCGATATATACGGAAGCATTACCAACAGCAAATTACATATAAAATAACAGAAATGTAATTTATTTTGTCCTCACTGACTTCAACAGTGGTTACACTTACCTGCAACAAATACTTTTTGATGTAACTACTTGCTTGACGTCTCTATCAATAATAAAACATGTTTTATGAGTTTTTGAGGCTTTCTCAAACTTGTTATGCCATCGTTGTGCTTTATTTATTTCGCGTCCTTTCAATCAACTACTCCGAGAATGCAGAATCAACTGAGGACAAAGTATGGCTGTCAGAGAACAGGAGGAGGGTCCTGTTAAAGATGACTGCAACAGACCGCAGACAGAGAGTGAGGCCAGGCACCGAGATTGAACAGAGAAAACACTGAATAGAATATTGTGCTAGAAAGAATGAACAGATTTGTATGGATGAGATTGAATGCAGGGAATTATGTGAGGTTTTGAATAGATTCCTCTAAACCAAGACTGCAGTGGGTGAGGAGCGAGGAGCTGCAATGATTTTCTTTCTTTTTGACACTGACTGAACACTGTAGTTGACTGAGTCACTTTTTTTTTTTAAATGTTCACTTAATGCAGCTCGTGTCATTTCTCTTTATCAGCGGAGAGCTGATGGTGATGGATAATATCATTTGATGGATATACGAGACGTCGGGGCTGAGGTGTGGCATGAAACGTAAATGTGACCTGCTCACACAAATCTCTCCACCACTCCCCCAACCTGCTCCACCTTTGTGCCCTCCTTCAATATGCTCTCATTTTAGATAATGAAAGAAGTCTGGAGGGGGAAGCCACTGCAGAGATCACTGATCCACTCTAAGTGAAAACCTATACTCAAGTTAATGTGAATACCCTCAGGGGACGAGGACTTCTAATTGATTAACCACATTACCCGGATAAGAGTTGAACTCTCCTGTATGAGAGCAGCTCAATATGGGCATCCACGAGGTTTCAGGAGATATGGATAATGAACAGTTTCTCACTGCAGCATCTGCTCTGGACTGTACTGCAGGTGTTTACAGTGTCTCTGGATTTACAGTCTTAGTCCACAAGAGGCAGTGTTGACTCAAAGATTCCCTGCAGCTCTTGCTCAGGTTGACACAGCGTTTGGAGCATGAAAAAAGCATCATGGGAATAACTACTGCAGCACAGAATGGGTTGAAGAGCACTCTGTTTGAGTGAAGACAGGTGCAGGTTTAAAATGATCAATACTTCACTGTGAGAATAAAACCTCTTCACACGAACACAATGAATGAGCGGATGCTGAATACATATAATCAAATGTTTCCAATTTATTTGCAGTCGTGTTGGGCTCATAACCTTTTTTTGGGGGGGTTTACATATTTTCCTGTGAACATTGCATAATCAAAGCTTAGAGGGCTATGTTTCCCTCATCAGTGTTAAGCTCTAAATGTATTCCTTTCACCTCCTTGCCGTGTTGACACAGTCACTGCCGTGATTAATAAAACTTGTCCTTTGAAGATGCTCATGCAACCATCCTCAGCGCTCTGAAAGAAGGTGCCACAGTTCAAAATACTCTTTGATCTTGCAATGCAACTTAAAAGACAATACTGTGGCTTTGTAAAGAAAAAGACACAGAGACCTGGTGGGAGATGCTGGCCTTTAAAACCCAATGGGGGCATTTTCCGCTGTTTGAATTATAACAAGAGCCCATGGCGTAATGTGTTCATTGCCCTAATGTGGTGTGTTTATGCTAATGTGGCGTCCTTGTGGAGGTTATAGTATGTACTCAGGGTGTCGTTGCAAATGTTGCTTGGAATTACAGGAAATTACCTTGGGTTTTGCAACATTACAAACACAGGTAGGTGTCAAAGAATCAGCTGGAGCTCTTTGAAGATTGAGTCTTTTGAGTATGAAATACTCACTCTTTGTAGTCTTGAAATGTGGTTGTAATAAGGTTGTAGTTTGCTTGTTGAAATAGGGGGCTGTGGCTGGGTTAGACACGATGCAGTTACGAGATTTTTCCAGAGTTGACGGCCTTTCTCACAAGTTAAGAGTGCGAAAAAGATGTAATTTAATTCAATGTCGATGACTTTTACTTTAACAGAATAGTGTTATTTGTCCTTATGATGCCTGGGAAAATGTAGATACTTATTTACTTAGAAGACAGATTTGGTAAAGTAGTGACATTCCTTTGGAGTAGATGACTTATAAATGAAATAAGTAAAGCTATGTAGAAGTTTAAATAACTTTAAGACATTTAGTGGATATAAAGGCTTGCGAAATCAAGCATGAAATGAGCCCAGGATATAGTTTGTTAAGCTAGCCAGTGACTTCGCAAGAACAAATGTGTGTCCAGTGGTTGAGCAGGAAATTCTTAAGTGCTCAAACCAATATATGGTTAAACAGTTCCTGCTCACACTAATAGGCAGAGCATGTAAAGAATTTGTGTATCTCAGTATGAGTACTAACGTGTTTACAGGCCACATCAGGGTGAAGGAAATTCTGACTTTTTTAAGTGTACAGTGCAAATGCACATCTCTACATCCACTGGAGATGAAATAAACAACTCAACTCCCCCTTTTTGTACTTGAGGGGAAAGTAGCCGCCATACCTGCAAAGCTAGTGAAGTGATTAGGTTATGTTGTCATGCTGCAGTGTTATGACAGTGCCAGATGAACTTTTGTACACCAATTCCCTGGTTGGTTTTTAAGCTTGCCCGCAGACAGTGCCCTTTTTTATGGGCTTGTAGATTGCTGGGAAACACATCAATCTCCTGTGGGCGTGATGCAGTATCTCTTCCCCCTCTGTGCCGTGTGACCCCATTGCCCTTCTTCTAGTGTCCACTGGGCTGCTCATGTCTGGTTCCTGAACCTCCGCTGCCCTGGTTATTAAAGAGCACTGGGCGATATCCACCCTCGCCTTTCTTTCTCTCTCCACCTACCCTCACTCACTTTGTTTTGTCCTCTTTTGTCCCCCCTCATCTTCCCTATTTCTCTGTTCATTCATCTAGAATACCAGTGGAGACCGTGCTTGTTCTAGTCCCATATCACCCCTGCAAGCTCACTGTTTCACTAAAAAGATCACAATATTCACCACTTTCACACCTACGCTACCTGCAGAACTTGTAAGACAAGTACCAGTGGGGATTTTTATTAATTGAAACGTATTTATAATTCTCATCAGTAATCGTGGTCCCTTCCATTTGTTCTCGGTCCATCAATCACATTGGAGTGTGGCAGGCTGGCCCACAGGTAGAGAGGTTGACTAATTAATGAGTGAGAGGTTCCTTGTACAGTCCTGACTAAAAATCAACTAAAGATTTTTCTCTCTCCCATGTTTGCAGTTACAATAATGCAAATTCTCAAGCACTATATTATTTACTGATGCACATTGTGTATGATAAAGATGAAAATGTCATGCCAGGCTGATGTACAACCCTTATTTCCAAAAATTAAAAAAAAACCCGACCCAGAAATCACTGACTTACAGATGATTAAACATTTATATACTACTGAAAATGGTACAAAGACGACCAAACACATTGAGTGCATTTACTCAAATTGAATTTGGCACCTGCAACACAATTCATAAATGCTGAACTGGACATGTTTACCACTCTGTTGCATTGCATTTTTTTTAAACAACAGTGCAACACAAGCTTCTGGAAGTGAAAGGTTTTCCTATTTAAATAAGATTTCAAATGCACAACAGTAAGATGTATTTTTGATGCTTTGATGTGGTGTTTCGCACCAAATACTCATCGTGAACCAAATACTTTAATGGATGACAGGTGTGGTCAGGTTACTCCCTCAGCACTTATTTCATTGTCTTAGTGAGGAAAGCAAGACACTAAATTCCCTGTAGCAGACACGAATCTGGATAACACGATGTGTTGTGCCAAACATCTGTGACTCCATTCATGCTGAAAGACACACACACAGACACAACAGGTGTATTTAGTACACCTGTTCGACTGCTCGCTAATATCGAGTCACATGGCAGAAACCCAGAACATTTAGGCATGTTGAACATAGCTCAAGTTCAAAGCGAGCATCAGAATGGTGAACAAAAGTGATTTCGGTGACTTTGAACCTGACATAATTGTTGGTGCCAGACACACTGCTCTATTTCAGAAACTGCTGATCTGCTGGGATTTTTCCAAATAACATTCCCTTGAGTTTATAGAGAGAAATAGAAAAAGTCCAGTCTACAGCAGTTCTCTGTGCGATTAAAGGAATCATTGATGTCAGAGGTCAGAGGAAAACGAGACTGCTTCTGAGCTGACAGGAAGTAACACCCCTTGTCACATTCAAAATGTGCAGAAGAGCATCTCTGAACACACACCATGCCAAACCTTGAAGCAGATGGCCTACAGCAGCAGAAGACTACACCCAGTGTCACTCCTGTAAGCTGAGAACAGGAAACTGAGACTACAATTTGCATGGACTCACCAAAATTGGGCAATAAACGATTGGAAAAAAATTGCCTAGTTTGAGTGAGTCCTGATGTCAGCTGTGAGATTTGGATGGCAGGATCAGAATTTGGCTGAAACAACATAAAAGCATGGATCCATGGGGCTTTGTAACAGGCCGTAATGTTCAGGCTGCAGGTGATAGTGTAATGGTGTACCTGAGTATCGTTACTGACCATGTGGATCCCTTTATGACCACAGTTTTCACATGGATGCACCCGGCAGGATAATGCATCGTGCATGCATCACAAATCACTGTACTCAAAAGGCATCCACGTTCATCCGATCTCAAGCCAATAGAGCACCTTTGTGATGCAGTGGAAGAGGAGATGCACGTCGTGGCTGTGCAGTCGACAAATCTGTAGCAACTGTGTGATCATATCTTCTCTGAGGAACGCTTCCAGCACCTCTGGAATCTGTGCCAAAAAGAATTAAGGCAGTTCTGAAGGAAGAAGGGGGTCAAACCCAATACTAGCACGGTGCACCTAATAAAATAGCTCTTGACTGTATGTGTACATAAACCACATAGTAGTTTTCCACTTCGCCTCAGTGCATCTTAAATAAGCTTGGGTCCAGAGAAGGCTGTTTTATGTGTTCTTTAAATTGTATTATTTGGGTACAGGAACAAAATATGTTCACTGACAAACATTTTTGGTCCATGTACTGATTACTACTATAAAACTGCACGTTTATTCTTTTTTAAGAACTAACATACTAAGTTTCAACCTTTGCTAAGTTGATGTTGTACTATTTCAGTTAAAAACAATAGTGGTAACAATCGTGTCTTCTGTGCACAAGCCTGCATTTTAAGTGCAGCCTTGCAGCTCTACCAACACTCTGTGAAGAGAAAAGAAACATCCGTTGAACCAGGAGCCAGGAGGAGCGCTCATCAAGCAACCTGCTTTCCACCTCGTCTCCCCTGATGCTTGGTAACATGGAGATCTTGATTTTATACGGCACTCTGTGTCATCACCAATAGATTAGGCAAAAGATTGCTTAAACTGGGCCACTGGCAAACACGCAGCTCTCCTGAGCACTAGCCCTCTCTCAGTCAGTACCTTTTAATGAAGATCCTCCCGTCCTAATAGAGTCCTCCTGCACTCCCATCAATTCAAACCACTCTTAACCCCTCCTCCTTACCCCCCTACCCCCACCCCCTGTCTCTCTCTTTTACTCCACTGTTTTAATTGCTTGAAGGTCATTGACAATAATGTGACAACTTATTAGGAACCCCATCTGATGCCTCCGATTTTATACCTCACTTTGCCACAGCGCTTGGTTTCCAGGCAATTACTGAGCATGCTATTTATTAATTTCACGGTTCACAGAGCATCACACGCTATAAATAGTGAAGGATGATAGCTCAGTCATTCACGATGTCGGTGGCTGTTATCGATTTTGAGGGAGATGCTGAGGTGGCATGCAGCCCTCATATTTTGGGGTTTAACCCATGTGCGATGTTTCAGCTCTGTAGAACCTGTTAAACATGCATCCTAGTGAAGGAAATAACGTTTTTTTTGTTTTTTTTTTTAGTGCCTTGACTCATTTTCTGTGAAGAGCGCATTAAATCAAAAGAACTTTTATCCTTATGAGAAATGCTCAAAAATGCTCACACGCAAACACATTTCACGCATCATACATGCTCCAAACATGCTCCAGCCACTGGGAGGGGAAAAACAAAACAAAACAAACAAAGAGACAAAAAAAACAAAACAAGGGATTTGGGATATGACAGGGTACTTGAACACAAGACCACATGTGGTAACTTTTTACACTGTGCAAGTTGGGACGACAGCTCGTCAAGAGGAAGTTGATACTGGTAAGAGCCATATGAAAAATCCAGTCTCCTGCTGTCACTCTATTGTCACTGTCCTGTTTTCCAAAGAGTGGCAGAAACAGTGAGAGAATGCTTCTGCAGAGAATGCTGCACGTGGACGAGAAAATAAGGTAGGAGGGGTATAAGAAAAAGAAATCATGGTGGACTACAATCACAACAAGAAAAGACGTTTACAATTTTGACAAGGTGGAGAAAGGAGAAAAAAAAATCTCTTCATGTTGGATAGATTCAATCCGGGATATCACTGTGGTCCGTGTGTTGGTTGCCGTCACTGTGAAAAAGATTGAAGAAGCTGGTGCCCTTTCTGCCTAAATCACAGAATCGGCTACAACATCTCAACTCTGTGGCGCTTTGCGTGTCTCTCCGCCACAACTGCATCTCTGTATATGAGAGAAAATTGCTATTAAAACTCATCAGTCTGGGTTGCAGACAGTGGCAACAAAAGGGCCACTCTGAAATGTGTCAGCCCAGGAAGGCCAGAAATGCAGTTGATTAATGCAATCCAGCAGAGTTAAGTGGCAGATATTAACCACAATTGCTGGCCCACATTACTTGTATTTGAGATAAAGTCATTTCTGCTCAGTGAATATTCATTGTTATGCCTGTATTGTTTTCTACATCCAATAATTTGGGTATGATAGCCCCATAGGCGTTGGGTGGACAACGTGGGTTGGGAAATGCACGGGAAAAAACAATCAACAATCCGGGGAGTGATGTGTTTAATAACCCAGGATGTGCTTAAATGCCCATTTTTCCTGCTAAAATACATGGTTAAAAATGTCACGATAGTAATCACACAGAAAGAAAGCAGAAAGTGTGCAGTGTGCCCTTTTTATTTCCACAGGAATCCATTTATCTACAAAGATAGCTGACATCCTCATACAAGTGTTATACAGCGCTAACAGTTCAAGTGCCAAGACCAATTATGTGTTGTTTCGTTGACGAAAGAAGGAGCAGCTTTGCAGTTTGCCACGCTTTCCCAACATACCCTCTCCGTGCCAAAGTAATGTGTCTCTAAGTTGCAGGAGCCATTTAACCTGTCAAGGCAAGAGTTTCGGTGTCTGTTTGGAAACAATCCAATAAATTAGGCAGAGACGAACCCTCAGCCAAGAAATCTAATGCAGCTCTCTTTTGCTAAACGCACAAAATTGTCAGTCTAGCTGCTAAGTGTAGTGTAGATGCTGAAGATCATCCCAAACAGAAATACCCTTTGAGATAATCCCTTTTAAATTAACGATACACATAAACTGACATGTTTGCCCCCCCCCTCCTATATATAGTCCTTAAACGCTCACTCTACACAGCCTGCAGCCTTCTCCTTTTCAAGTCTCACTTCACATGAGTGGCTCTCTCACATCCACAGCCCTTTTTTTTTTTCCTTCTTTGCCCTAAGGTGCGAAAAAGGCAAGCGAACACGCACAAGACGTTGACCTTTAAAGTCAACAACATAAATGTTGACTCTGGCCGTCAGTTTTGTCTTGTTATCATTACCGTGAGACAACAGAGAAACCACGAACGTCTCACTATTCGCACTGACGAGCGGGATCCATCACCAGAGCGTAGACACTAAAATCACCGCTGGGTGTTTGCAAATGGGAGTGAAAGAAAACTGGAAATCAAGCTAGTAAAAGGTTCGTAGTTGAAGACATGTTTTCTATCAGGGTACAGCTGCATGTTTTTATTATTACAGCACGCAGGACACGGTGCGGCTCGCAGATGTGTAAATCAAGACTACAAGCACTTAGTGTGTTGACAGTGTGTTGGAAGACACTTGTGCTTCAGAATCCCACTTTAATGGTTTTCTATATGAGGCCGTATATCTGCGGCGTTAAAGTCCTTGTCGAGGGCATGCGTGTGAGGTTTTCCGTGGGTTTTCATCACACAGCTTTAGTTGTAAAAGGCCTTCGTGCCAGAGGCTTCCCTGATTGAGAAGGCGGCTTCTTTTACGGTCCGAAGCGCTCTGAACTTTACGAGAGCGACAGAGGCCCTTCCGTCCTATGGCTCCCGGCTGAAATATCATGTTTGTTTATCTCTGGAGAGAATTTATTCTGCTGATTCATTGGCTGGCACTCCTGCAACGGCTGAAGGAATTCGATTTTCTCTTTATTTATTCGCTTCATTTTTCCTCCTGTGGAAGAGTAGTCTCTTGTGTGATACCACGGGAAAACTTCCTTCCTCCTTGCTCCGGTCCCCTGAGAAATGAGATTAGAGAGAGGAAGGGAAACAGGAGATAGAGGACAAGGGACATAATAGAGTTGTTATTCATTGTAATCTTGCTTCTCCTGTAGTTGCTTTTGAATTCACCTTCAAAATAGCCTATTATATTAAATAAATACGTCGATATAGCAATTCATCAGTGATCAAATTTGAATAAGAGAGCAGTTAAAAGGAACATTCGTGGACTTTTTTGGAATATAACTGAATATTTACTGTGCTCCACAAAAGGACACAAAAATAGCCGTCTATTTCTTGGCAGGGGTTGGAACACATAATTCAGATGCATTGTCCAATATATTACAATTACAGAGATGG
Organism: Pelvicachromis taeniatus; assembly: GCA_015108175.1. Classification (NCBI taxonomy): domain Eukaryota; kingdom Metazoa; phylum Chordata; class Actinopteri; order Cichliformes; family Cichlidae; genus Pelvicachromis; species Pelvicachromis taeniatus. The sequence continues at coordinate 22,697 of VURO01016588.1, forward strand.
TAACAAGCGAACCTCTACTACCATGAACATCTATTCCAACCTATTATGGAAGTTTACGATTTGAGACGGATATGACTTGATGTGGTTTAAAATTCATTAAAAATGACATTGAGAAATGATAAACCACGGGGAAAGTGTGTGTGCATATATGCGAGCTGGCAAAACGGAACAAAAATGTAAAAAATAAAAGTGTCCCTGCGACAGGTGCAGGTCAGCCACGCTGAATGGCTTCAGAGAGAAGTTAGTCTAACTGTGAAGTGGCTCACAGACCTGTGAAATAAAAATAAGTCAAGGATAGTAAAGCAGGAGGCTTGCTGTGAGTTACAATGCAAACACATTTCAAACTCAGGCCTCTCTAAATCCCTCTGTCTGGACTCTGTTGACGACAGGATACCAAAGCATCCGGAATGTACAATCGATATCCCCCCGCCAATTTGTCTGAAATGGTTTGGTTCAGCAGAAGGACAAGCCCAAAGTGCTGGTGTCAGGGCTGCAGGGGAGAGCGCGACACACCTTTGCCATTTTCTCACTCTTCCTGCAGTTTTTCACGCATCCGATGTGCAATCAGCTTGACGTGTGACCACTTGGCATCATGTGTCACATGGACAGCCCTTAAACCGCGGGGAACAGACCCCTTGCACGACACGCTCCCGGGAAGCAAGAGAGGATAGACTTTACATGCAGGTCACATGGTCCCTGCACGTCTCCTGCCCTGGTTCTATTCCACCTGGAGTCACAAAGCACTGCATTATCGAGGAGGAGCCAAAGTAACACTTTATTTTTGTGCCAGAAAGAATAAGGTTTCTTTTTTTCTTTCTTCCTCCACCCACACCCATAATGTGATGCTGTTTTGTAGCACAGCTGAAATATGGCATCGCAAATCAGCTTAATAAAGAACAACATGCTTGTTCCTTATATAGCTGTCAGTTAGACATGTAATTTATGACATAGCAGGTTTTTTTCTTGCCCAGTAATTATAAAGCTCTGAAAGACTCTCTAAAGCATTTTGTTTTTTTAAGTAGACTGGTGAAGGAGATAGTTAAGGCAGGTTGGGGAAGAATGTCAGGAGTGATTTACGACAGGAGGATGCCAGCAAAAGTGAAAGGGAAGGTTTACAAGATGGTAATATTTAGCTCCGTGATACAGGCTGAGGTACCGCTGTCTTTTTGTCTGTGGCACCAGGAGTGACAGCGAGGTTTAGGAATGAGTATGTCACAGGGACAGCGATATATTGGTTAGTTTAGGAACAAAGTAAGAAGGCGAGGGAGATGCAGAGGAAGCATCTGATCCACTGCAATGCCCCCCCCACACAGGAGCTTGCTGAAAAAGGAAAAGATCCACACTGCCTGCTTTTGATGAAATATTTATGGTGTTAAATAATGATACAAGGTGATAAACATCAATGAGGGTTTTTGTTTTTCTCTGGAGGGAGCTCAGAATCTCCTTCCCTGAATGAAGTGAATGTCATGCTCTGTTTATTATGACAGAACAAACTGTTCACGACAGAGATGAGAGGAGCCGATTCTCCGCAGTTACCACAAGTTTCTACGCAACTATTGATAATACTATATTTCTATTAATTTATCCCCATGTACATCTTTGCCGGCGGTGCATCACCACCTCTGGTCAAGAATTACCGAAGCTCCATATGCTGTGTCATGTGGAAACACTTTAGCATCAGAATTTGTGCCGTCTTCCTGCTGGCTCCAGCAGGAATGCGACAGATTAATCAGCGTGTCCTCTGCAATTATTGGAGCAGTAGGGGTGATTGAAAATTTTGGCTCTCGGTCCAGAGCTTTCACAAAGTTGATGTGCTCCACTGAATATATATTTTTTATAAAAAAGTAATTACAGCTCTTAAATGTTTTTTTTTTTTTTTCTGCATCTACACTCCGTTAAGTAATATCTTGAATTTAAAACTGTGGTAAAATAACAGACGATATAATCGCAATACACAACGAAAAGTTTTGTTTGTGAATCGGTCAGGGTTACAGGCTAGCCCTTTGCTCGGATGGATTCTGCACAATGAAACAAATCTTCATTCGTCTGTGCTCTTTCTTCTTTTCTGATCTTCATTTCATTGTAAATGCAGTGGCAGGAGATGCTGGTTATTTAACGTTCTATGAGCCAAGTACCTGTAGTTGGACCATAATTGTACCCCAGGGACAATTCCACTGTTTCAGCTAGGTAAACGCTTTGTGGCTGTAAGCCTATTGTGAATTATATCAAAGCAAATTAGATTAAAGCAATTGGATTTTCATGGTAAATTACTCTTTACCCCTCAAATGACCCACTGAATGAGAGAACAGAGCCACAGGCTCAACTAAGTAACTGTAAACTACTATGTAACGCTGTTAGTTTTTTATCAGCGGACATGAGAAGGAGAGACGGGACTATTTATTTTAAAGATGTGTTCACTTCAGCGGCCTCATTTACAAACAGATGAACAAAAAAAGAGAACGTTTATGGTTCATGAAGAGGCGTTCTTGGAAAGCCGTCACGGTTTCTTGTGACGAATCCAACAGGACGGAAAGTTTATTTAGAGGAAAAGAAAAGGGAGGTCTATTTGTTTTAGGATGAAAAAGTGGTTATAGATGCGCCACTTGATCAACAAGCAACATGAGAAAGTAATATGCCATGAAAGTGACTTTTCATTTGCTGGCAGCACACATAACCACATTACACGCTAAACACAAGAAAAGCAGAAGGACAAAATTAAGGGTTGTTTTCTCTGATGGCTGCCGATCTAATTTGCATGACTTTGCATAATATAGCCCATAAAGGCAACGATAGTGATAATGTGACAGGCAAGTCATATTTTCCTTGATAGGGAGTCAATGTTAATTTTAACTTTTGATGCAGGGTATAAATGAAGTCTTCCCCGGTTTGGGACGGAGCACTCACATGACAAAGGAAAACCAGAGAAAAAGACAGCCTCACACCTTGGTTGAGTTGTGATCATATCTTTAGCGCCTCTCTCTCAAGGTCTACTGATTGAATAACTGAAGTTAATAACGTCTGTTGCCATCAAGTCAGCCAGTGCAGTCTTTAATTTAGTGTCATTAACAAAATTAGAAACTGAGAATTTAACTGCAGTGAAAAGTGGATGGGTGATGAGATTCTTTCATTCTGTATAATAGCTGTGGCTCTGCTAGCGTTTCATATGCAGTGACATTTTTGTTAAAATTAACACCTTCTCGCTGTTCACTGTACCCTATCTACATGTAAAAAGGGCTCTTCCTTGTCCTACAATATTTGTACAATGTAAGCCAAGTTAGCTCTTTTCTGAAAACCTGTCCGTCCTCTCGCTTCGCTTGTTTAATTTCTTCCTCTTTATCCGTACGAGTCTATCTAAAACAGACAACATGGATGTGTGCATGAGATCAAGACCATTTGGTGTCTTGGTGAAAAACAGAAGACTAATTACCTCCTGAAATAATTTAATGTCAGGCCTGGTGTGGGCTCTCCTCAGCAGGACAGCTGAACAGGCCCAGCCCTCTGCTGGGAGATTCATCTCTGTCAGCTTAGATAAACCTGCTGGCCATCACAGCATTGGCACACACACACACACTCTCTGTTCCTGGACAGGCATGATGAAGCTGTCCTAGCTTGCCTCCACTTGAAAAAGACAGGAGCCGTAAATGAACATGAGGTTTCATTACAGCTCCCCTTTTTAACACTTTGGAGGTGCATCTGTGTGTGTGGTTTTGTTTTTAATTTTTCTTTTTTGCAAATCACCTTCGTGCTCTTCAGGCATAACCAGCTGCCATCGCTATCTGCATTGGTCCTCGGAGATGTCAGCTTCGGGTAAGTATGGATTTTCTTGCTACGATGCAATCTTTTTTCAGCTCCCAGGTAGGTAACCAGTGGCGTTTGAGTGCAATCCTAGGAACATCTAAGATATTGTGTAGAAAACTCAGTGGGAATTTTTAAAACATGTTTATATCTGTAAAGAATTCAGATGCAAAAGCCTCTAAACACCGTCTCCACGAAAAAGGAGACAACAATATCAAGTGAAAGCTTTTGGTGCATAGGATATCATAAGCAAATGCTTTAGCTTGAAACCCTGTGACACCCTCGCTGAGCCTTTTCCAAAATGAGAGCTGTAGGCAGAAACCCGCCACTTTCCTCTAGCAGCAAAAGCATTCACCAGTGAGATGTGAATCAGGTCGTGTGACATATTTAGTCTGTTATCAGGGTTTTGTTTCATGCAACACTTTGTAATTTAACTTTCTTGACATGACAACAGTACACATAGTCATTTATTGTTGGATGTTTGTTCTGTTTCTTGTTTATTCAGTTATTATGAAGCAATAAAGTAGTGGTATGACTGTATGTGGTTGTTGCTGCTAGTCATTTTGTTTTGTGTTTCTTTTTGAATTCTGCTGTCATCGTTTGTAATGTTCTCAGTTGCATCTTTTGTGATTTTGTAACATTTATCAATGTTATCCAAAGTGGAGGACTTAGAGGTTTGCACACACACACACACACACACACACACACACACACACACACACACACACACACACACACACACACACACACACACACAAACACAAAGACAAAAAAAAACA
>VURO01016588.1:29821-45862 GCA_015108175.1 Pelvicachromis taeniatus
GGTGGTGTAGAATGAGCTCCATTATTGCTCTTGGGGCTCAAATTGAAAACATTACTGCTCCCATTCACAGTCCTCAGACACAGAGGATGGTCTTTATTTCCAATCTCAGTCTCCTTTCTGGTTGAGAGAGCACCCGCCCTCTGTGCGTGTGTGTGTGTGTGTGTGTGTGTGTGTGTGTGTGTGTGTGTGTGTGTGTGTGTGTGTGTGTGTGTGTGTGTGTGTGTGTGTGTGTGTGTGTGTGTGTGTGTGTGTGTGTGTGTGTGAGTGAGAGAGCGAGAGAAAGATTGTGTGTTTTTGTCTTCATGACAGCATCTCAGTAAAGTCATCGCTGCCAATGCTGGTCATATAGGTGACCTCTCCTCAGCCTTTCTCATTACCTTCCACCACCCACAGATGGAGATCTCAGTGCATGTTGAATACCCGCTTTAACGTCACTAAAGCTGTGACATTAGTCGCGGGCGCTGTGGCGTTGACCTTGGCGAGCTAGGACAGCATCAGTATGCATTGTGTTTCACTCAGAAGGACATGGCGCTATATAATAGCGGGTTGTAAATGACTGAAATCACATGTTACTTTAAAAGACTTCGATAAATGAATAATTGAGTGTGGAGGTCTCATGTCTTTGGCTTTCAAGTTGCTTTCCACCTTTTCCTCTTTAAATAAAGGCGCTCCAAATCTCTGAAACATGGTGTTTCAAAAACGTGAACGTTGCATTTTCAATTTAAACAGAAAGCTGAAAATCTTCTGTCTAATCTGAGAAAAGACTAATAAATCTTGAGGAAATTCAGGCATACGCTCTCTCTGTCTCTCTCTCTCTCACTCACTGAGGTGCAACACTTGCCAACCTGTCATTTTGCTCATTTCTGAAAGGCTGTTTAGCTAAAAACACTTCACTGGAAGTAGAAAGGTCACATCTCTCTCATCCTTCCTCCACCCTTGTTTCAACCCCCTCCCACCCCGCTTTTATACAGGGGAGGCTGCCAGATTGCTTTAGCCTTTTTAGCAGAGCTAGCTGACAGACAGACAAGGCGCTGACAAGGTCACTGTGAAGAAAAGCAGTCATGATGGAAATGCCAGCTTTAAGCAAATACACCAGCATGAAACCAGAATTTACAGCACAAACCTTTCAGAATGATCATCAATAACTGTGATTCAATCAAACACTAAATGCATCCGATGTATATTTAGTGTATGGAGCTCAAACTGTATGTTAGTTATCTGTTTAGGAGTCCTGTTGATAACCTCGTGTCCCCTCACAGTATTACACAATTCATGATTACACAGTAAAAGGTGCTCTGTCTCTCACAGCCAGCAGTAGTCTGTTGTAGTGCTTGATACTAGATAATTTACTGTAAGGTAATGCGGAAGTGTTGCAGGGTAAAGTGATTCCTTTTGTCGGGTAATCCAAAAGTTGTTGCTAGATAGCAGAAAAAGTAATCCTAAAAGTATTTGTCCTGCTCTTGATGTTTAGGTGTCTCAGTGGTTCCAAAATATTATTTTTAGACTTTAGAGATATTATAGCTCAACCAATGTTATCAACCACAGTTAGGTTGTTCCCAATGAATGCATAAAGTCCGTTCTCATTCCCAAAGCGTAACATACTGATGATTTGTCACGTCCCGCGGCGTCCCACAGGAACGCGAAAGGTGGCCGTCCGCATCTCTATGATACGGGCTTGTGAATTGAATCCACTAGAACGACGCTCCCGGCGGTAACACACGTTCCAGTCGTGTATTCTAGCCTTAAACCTAACCTTAATCCTAACCATAACCATAACCTTAATCGTGTTAGATGGTGTTTTCCAAAGGGATTCATGATGATAAAGTAAAATCAATGTACATGTGTAGATTCATTCCAAACTGTTCTCGTTTTTGGAATGCGTAACATAGAGACGTGTTGGGTGGCCAAAAGCGCAACATACTGATGATTTGTCACATAGCGTCGTATGATACGTTTTGGGGATGAGAACATGTTGGAATAAGCTAGTTGAAATGGGGCGAATGCCATTCATTGAAGCACTTTTTATTTATTCATATTTTGCTTTGAAGGGGCCAGATGTCTTCACACTTTTAAAGTGGTCTGGAACAATAGTTCTTCAGGCCTTCTGAAGGTCTTTCAAAGCCTGTGTTTGGACATGGCTTTTTTGCACTCATTTCCAGTCCAGGCTTTTCACTTTTTTCAGTGGGATTTTTGTATGTTAGTTTTTTAAGCCTCTTAACACTGACCTATGAATATCCAAGCATAAAAGAGCACCTCAAGGGATGAACCGGTTTTGTGTCTATACAAAACAGACAATTTAGCAAAGCACCAATTTTAAATGGTATCTTGAGGCACTTTGCTACTAACAGCTTGTCACAAAAACAAATCATTTGTTCCCATTTCTTTAGTTCAATCTATGAAAAATGCCAACGATAACACAGTTTGACAGGCATAAAATAGCATTTTGAATCAACAAGGTGATTCCTAAAGAGCTATTAGCTCTTTTGGAAAACTTGGTGTAACTCAGCATGGTGTGCAGTGAGGAAACTGGACAAGTGGAGGACAAAGGAATAAGTGGAAGGCCAACAAAAACTATTTACAGTGGTTGAACAGTTATCTGAAAGTCATGTCCTTAAGAAATAGCAAACGAAATTCAGCAAAGACCTGACACGAGAGCTGAGAGATGCAGCTGGCCTTTTAATTGATCCATCCATACTGTTCACTGAACCCTTACAGAAATGGCATTAAGCCATTCTGAAGGAAGGGAGAAAAAGCTGAGGTCAAATTACACAAGAACTGGACTGAAAATTAGTGGCAATACGTCTTCTGGAGTGATGAATTCAATTTGGAAGTTTGTGGTTCAATCAATATGCAATATGATTTGTTCCATCATGCAAAACCACGGCGGAAAGCATTCCCAATCCCGAACACTCTGCCAATACAGTAAACTCATACCTGGATAGAAAAACACACTGTGAAACACTATCAGTCATGGTTCGGCCTCCCCAGAGCGCTGACCTCCACAATACTAAAGCGGTGTGAGAGCATCTCGAGAGATAACTGTAAAGGCAGCCAACATCTAAAGAAGAGCTTTGAATGTCTTTCAAGAAGCTTAGAGAACTTTTCCTGAAGACTACTTAAAGAAATGACAAGAAAGCTTATTTAAGAAAGTTCAGGCTCTTCTGAAGAATAAAGGTGGTCATACCAAAAAAATGACTTTAAAGCTCTTTTGGAATGCGCAAACTCGGGTTTGCCTTATTTACTGTATATCTACGTATGTTTGCACATGTTTCAATCAATTGCTAGTTCCCACTTCCCCATGAAGGAATTGGGGTGGCTCAAGACTTTTACACAGTACTGTATCTTTGTGAATGGGGGTCACGTTTTCCCTTCTCATCACATCAACATGATATATATACACATGTATATGTTGTGTGTGTGTGTGTGTGTGTGTGTGTGTGGTACTACAAATACTTCTGACAGTTATTTAAAAATGTTGACTTCTCATTTTAAGCAAGCATGCATCGAATTTTAAACTTTGTCATTTAGAGATACTTCTTGATATTTAGGACCTTGGAAAAGTTTAGTAGAGCTTGCTATAGTTCACAGTTCAGATAACAGACTACTAAATGGCACCTCCATTAACTTTTAAAACTTGGATAACCCAAATATTTTTCTGTGACAGTTTCACTGCATTTGTCACTCTTCAGTCACAGATTTCTTGTCATAATTTTGAAATTCTTCATGCTTGTCTGGCAGTCAGTAGCCGAAAGAGGCACGTCCTTATTGGGCCCTAAAGCAAAAACACAGTTTGCGAAGGCTAAGCCCCGCCGAGTGACAGCTTAGATAGAAGTGCGCGCTCTGGAAGACAGGCTAATTGGGCTGAAAGGAAGATTTGCATTAAGAAATGGCAAAGGTGTTGTGCTGCCTAATCGCATTTAATCAGAGAAAGGGGGAAAAAAGAGAGAAGAAGAGCATCTAAAACATGATTAAATTATGCAGTTAAGAGTCTCTTTCACATCAGCAAAACGACCTCCATGCCATTTTTTCTTTTTTATTACACTGTTGAATTGAGAGTGATTGTAAAAGTGTAGTTTCCTGTTCTTGAAAATAACCTTCAGTGCAATTGTACTCCGATCCGAAGCTGTGTTTTATACTCAGCACAAACAAAATAAAGAGAATTACAGTAAATCAGTCAGTGCCTGAGACAAGTGAAGTTAGCGACGAAGGGTTGTGTGCGTGTGGGTGGGTGGGGGTGGGGGGGTATCGCTCATGTGTTTTACAAAGTTACACTTCTCCTTGGAAGGGGAATGTTTCCCACAATGAAAAATGATGTTAACACCTATCTGTGGGCAATAGCTAAGAACCTTTGGAATGCTCTTAAGAGAGAGATTCTATTTTATTGCCCTGCTTTTTGGCTTCTCTGATGTTTCGGGGTTTAAGGCAACATCATTCACCGCACAGCAGAGGTGTTAAAGGACTGAACAGATGTGCTGGCATTGTAAAAGAGGGCGAAAGCTGACAAAAAGATAGATGGCGAGATAAGAGGGGTGAAAGAGAATGATACAGTAAAGACAAAGAAAGACTAGAAAAAGACAGAGAATGAAAGATTGAGTGGCACAATGCCAATCTATTGCCTTACCTTGTTATCTTCATCCCACTCTGTTCCAGATTTATCCACACTTCAGACAGGCATCAAATCCATCACAGCTTCCTGTGTTTTGTCCTCTGGCCAATACACTGACAAACATCAAACAACATTAGTTGTTAAATACTTTGTAGTAAGTTGTGCTTGATTCATAATGTCATTAGGGGCTCCAAACAGGAAATCAATTCATGTAATCAACAGCTATCCTAGTGTGCTATCTCATCTTTCTCTGTGCTAAATGAGACTGAATTATTGCACTCAAACACACTGGCAGAAATGTTTGGATTGATTTTTGAGGAAACCTTATGTATGATGCAACATATTGTTATTGATCAAAATCGCCGTTTTAGACATGTAAGGCAGACAAAAGCGTTGAAATGAAATGTGTTGTTCATACAGGCTGCATTACAACAGTGGGTTTGTACACTGGATTTATTAAGCACACTCTGTGGTTGTTATTTTTCAGTTGAACAATCCCCTTTCCCGTAAACAAACCGAACTTGGTATACGCTGTCAGAGCCTCCACAGCCATTGTTGTGTGGCAATGCAAATAAACTGCGAATCTGTGACGTTCGTGAGTTCACATGCATTATTTGTAAGAAGGAGATGGAGCGTGGTGTTCATATATAGCCATGTCAGAGTGCATTAGAGAAAGTTTCACTCTCCCGCTGATGAAACATTAGTTTAGCCATGGAGTCAGGCCTGTTTTACTGTGAGGAAAATGCAGTGCTGCACAGGTTGAAAGATACAGTTGTTATGATCACGGGTGGAGCGCAGTGTTATGTAAGCTTTGCTGGTAGTCAGGATAAGAGCCTTAGGGGATCTGCTCATCACACCATTCATCTTAAGCTGCTTTTTTCCTTCCAGTATAACAGGAAGGTAAATTATTTAAACAATTTTTCCCCTATACTTTGCCTGCCACATAAAATTACCCAATATCCAGTTTCAGGCATGAAAAAGCATCATTTGACTCTGTTTTAACAGTTTAGGTCAGGCAGGTGGACAGCTAGACGAGAGGTGGCGCTCAAGCATCCTTCCTTTGGACCTCTTACTTTATAGCTGCTCTTTTGGTCAGGCAAAAGTCTTTTTTTTCAGTGTCTGTTTTATAATTTTAGATTTTAATTTGAAATTTTGCTCATGGCACCAAATCCCAATTAAAAGCATGCAATGCTAAGCAATTGTGGGTTTTTTTACAACTCTGCTGAACCACACATGCTCGGCCCCTTCTGCAACTCTCTTTGTCACAGTCAGCTATACTCATGCCATTCGAGTTCCCCGAGGAGCAGTATCTTGTCTCTTCCCTGCTTTTACTGGTGACACACAGGTAGCAATAGCGTTCACCCTAGCCTCATCTGTTTGTCACTGGTATTAAATTAAAAAAACTTATCAATGCTGCCAACCAAATGTAAGCAATAACCAACCAACATTAGCTTATAAAAAGCGAGTCAGTCTAATTTAAAATGTAAGAGTCGACTCCGTTAGGCACTTTGTCTGAAAACAGAAAGAATTAAGTGGTCATTAGTCTGTGCCAATATTTGGATATTGGAATAGTTCGTCCTTGACCTATCTGTCTAAAGTCCTGCATGGTGACTTGTCCAAAATTTCCAGTAATCTAAAAGATTGTTTTTTTATTTTCATTGCTACCAGGTGGTGATTGGATTATTATGAACTCACAAGCACACACTGTGATGAGACAGTACACACATCCAGTCGTGGTGTGTGGGCAAGTGCGGAAAGTGTCCGACGATGTGGGCGCTCCACGAGACACAAGTAGCAGCATGTCGCCCGCGTGTGAGTCTGACCTGCTGCAGAGAGAAAAACAACAGCCAGAGATGATGGAGTCAGTTTGTGCATGATGTCCCAATTAGTTTGGATAATTTGCACACTGCCACCTGACTGAAATATTACCATGCATTCAGAGAGTGCAAAAATGCAAATGCAAACTTAATTGCACATTTAAAGACAGCTTGTCAGTGTCAGTCGGTTATTTACATCATTTTTTTTTCTATGTTACATTTTGCAAGTTATTTTTATATAGATTAACCCTCATTTATCCTGTACAATACTGAGTACTGTTTATGTCATACGTTTACAAAGGACAGGTTAAGAAAACAGAAAGGGCAGGCAGCGCAGGGCAGGAGCTTTCTGAGCAACACCCCCTCCCCCTCCCAAACTGTAAATTGCCTGTAGGTATGAATGGGAGTGCAAATGACCCGGCCTTTAGTGCCAACTAAATGTGTGCAACTACTCTGCAACTGTCAATATTTCAGAGAATGGATCCATGTTTCTCTTTGTGCTGTGTCTAGGTTTATGCACATTTTTTTTTTTTGTCATTTACTTCTGTACACTTTTCAGCTGTTAACATCTACACATTATAGTTTGATTGACATGTACGGCTCTTCATTTGGACCAAATGCTGAAATACAACCAAGCCCTTAAAACTTCTATCAGCAGGAATTACAAAAGGTTTTCTTCTATCACCAAAGAGAATAAATAATTACCTCAAGCTGGTCACATTATACACTTGAATCAAAGCTCTCGTACTAGTTCCATTACCAGAGGTGAGCATACACTCATGTGCAACACATATCCAGATGATCATGGAAATGTACTTAAATGCTCTGTGCACTATTTTGTTGCCTTGCCCGTGCACACCACCGGTCTGAAAACTATTATATGCCTACCCTTACTGCCACTGCTGTTACTGTTGCTGTCCAAATACATTTTTGCATATACACTATATTACCAAAAGTATTCATTTGTCTGCCTTACACATATATGAACTTAAGTGACATTCTGTTCTTTTCTTTTTCTTTTTAATTAAAAGTTATGTTGGCCCACAGTTTGCAGCTATAACAGCTTCAACTATTCTAGGAAGGCTTTCCACAACATTTAGGAGCGTTTATGGAAAATTTTGACCATTTTTCTAAATGCGTATTTGTGAGGTCAGACACTGGTGTTGGACGTGAAGGCCTGGCTAGAAGTCACCACTCTAATTCATCTCAAAGGTGTTGATGACAGGAGTCTGTGGAGTCCACACCAAACTGGCTCATCCATGTCTTTATGGACCGTGCTTTGTGCACCAGTGCACAGACACGTTGAAACAGGAAGTGTTTTTCCAAACTCCAAACTGTTCCCACAAATTGTCCCCTAACTTTGAAATTGTCCCAAAAGGAATGCTGAATAAATCCCCCTAAATCCACCCTTCTCCCCTCTCAGTGAGACCCTTCTCCTGGCAACCGATTAAGTCCAGCTTTGAATTGTACATCATCTTCCATCTTCCACCTCAGATATCAGAGTTGAGCTTGACAAAAAAAGCAAGGTTTCCACATGAGGAATGTGGCGAGGCAAACATTTACAGTTGTCAGCCCTTTCAGTCTTGCTGTTTCCATTGCGTTTTAGGCTCTCGCAAGATGATGTAACAGTTTTATAACAGCTTTAATCATGTTATAAGTTTCCAGAACAGAGTTTTTAATATAACCACGAACAATAGAGGAAATCCAATGGTTTCACCACTGTGATTTCTTGTATTTTGCTGATATATACTAACTTGAAATGCCTGTATTTAAACGTGGTAAGGCAAAGATGACTGTAACAATTGTAACTCAGTAGTAACTTTTAGAATACCACCATTAGGCTGCCTTGTTTCATGAATGTTCTTTTATAATCATGAATATCTACAACAATAATCATTTAAGTGCCCTAAAACTACTGACCTTATGTCTGAGAAGCAACAACTCTACCTACATGTAATGGCTTAACATTATTAGGGCATCTCAGTGAGTGATAAATCTCTCACCTGGGTGTCACTTTTATCTGTCGCCCAGCTCTTCAAGGTTATCTCAAACACGCGACACAAAGTACTCCCACCCAGCAAAAGTGAAGAAGCAGAAAAAGAACCTAAACCATCAGTCACCAATTCTATTTCCCAGCTTGGGGAGGTGGTACAGCCGGAGGGGAGGAACACTGACTTACACACCTCCACTTAGCCCCAGCTGAGGGCCCCCCACCACCCCTGAGATAGAGTTACCACAGGGGGCCACTTGGAGGCTAAACGCCCTTCTTCAGCAGGCCCCTCAGGGCCCCATTGTACATTCGTCCCTCAGTGGGAGCCCTTGCCACTGCAATCTCCAGCCAATCATCTTCCCCAGAGACAGTCTCATTTGTGTAGACCCTGAGTGAACTTTATGTGGATGTGTAGCAAAATTCACAAGCCAAGGACTTGTTCAATAGAGGCTGGTACATTTGATATCTGAAGAAAGGTGTGATATCCTACAGTGTGTCACGGCTTTGAACAGGAATGAAAGGCGAAGGTCTTAATATTAAAATGCTGCGGCTTGTTAGTTGGTTTAACATCATCAACTGAGCCACATTAAGTGCAACATTTCAGGTCAGTGATTTACTGTCTAACTTATGACTATTCCCTGCTGTTTGTCATTACATGAGAGATTTATCATTGACACCACGGGTAAATTGTGGCAAAGCGTTGCCTTTCTTATGCGAACAATACTTTGTGAAGGAATTTGGCATCAGACCATAGCTTTGCTTTTTGAAAAGGGACCTGACCCTGCAGGTTCTGCACCCTGTGGCCTCTAGCAAAAGGGCAAATCTGTGTGGCTTTCCTCAGAGATAGAGTCCCGAGGCAGGGGATGGATCAGGCCTATCGTCTGTCTCCCCTGTGTTGGCTAAAACTAGCGATAACACTGGTGTGAGCTAACATGTGGTGTTCATCCTCCCAAGTCCAGGACAGGACAGCCGCTCCACAAAGCGTAATAAGCCAATAAACCAGCTTTTCTTTCCATTCGGCATCCTTATCATAAGCTGATGGGTGGAAAAACTAAAATGAACCAGTGGAAATGGCTAAATTTACCCAATGTGATATAATTCCAGTGGACCGCGGCTGCTTTTCTTTCATATAGTTATGCAGTTCAAAGAATCCAGCTTGATAGACTTGAAGGATGGATGAAAAGTTCAAATATGTCACTTCTTTATTCCGTCGGTGCTTTTGTTTTGATATAAGCCTCAAAGTTCTGCCGTAGCTCAATTGAACACTATATTCCAGTGGGGCTTAGCTGTTTCATCTCCCTTCTGTCTGGTTTTCCCAGACTGTAGGGTCTCTGTCTATCAAACACTATGTTGTACATATGTGGATGTGGACACAAAAGAATAATTCTGACAGTGTCACTGCAAGACTGCTCCCTTGTGGACTGAGACAACTAAGTATGTTGCTATGGGTCGTGGCGGATACAGTCGTTTCCTGGAAATCCTTTTGTCTTTTTGACTATCTTTTCATCCCCCTGCAACAAAAAAAAAACATAATTTTTCATAACACTGAACTAGTCCCACAAACCTTGCAATGATTCAGATTTTATTTTGGCTTCCAGCAGCTATAAAAGAGATAACTTAGATGCTTTTAGTTTGGTTTTTTTTTTGCCTTATAACTGTCCTACTTTGATTTTTTAGTGTTTTTTAGAAGAAGAAAAAGTTGTTGTTTTTTTAAAGCACAAAGATATTCACTGCTCGGAGCAAGGTTTCTGTGAGTTGACCTCCAGTGTTTTCCCAGACTGAGCCTAAAACATAACTCACTACCTTCACCTTTTCTTTCATGTATTTATTTAGTTGACAGTTGACTATAGTAATTTAAAACCTGTCATAAAATATAGTCCATTTAACTTTATTAAATGCACTATGTTAGATATTAATTTCATGTAAATATGACTACTCTTTAACTCATTTTGACCTCAACATTGACTTAAATAATCTTAAAGGAAACATGGGGTTTTCCCTAATGAGGCAACCCTGACGGCACTACTATTTTTCAGAACAATTCAGTCTTTTTTATATAGCATCAAATCACAACAACAGTTGCCTTAAGGGGCTTTATATTGTAAGATGAAGAACCTACAACAAAAGTCCCAACAATCAGACGCCTCCCTGTGAACAAGCACCTGGCGACAGTGAGAAGGAAAAACTCACTTTTAATTGGAAGACCCCTCCCATATAACCAGGATCAGGGAGAGGTGGCCATCTGCCAAGACCAGTTGTGAGTCTGGGGATGAAGGCAGGACAAAAGAAATGCTGTGGAAGAGAGCAAGAGATTAATAATAACTAATGGTTAAAGTAGCGTATAAGCACTTTTCCCACTAGTACCTACTCAGCTTGAATCAACTCAGTTTTTACGGTTTCTACATTAGGAAGCAGTACCTGGTACCAGGTACTTATTTATTACTTGCTCAGCTGGGGTTTGAAGCGAGCTAAGTCAGTCCAAAAAATGTGAGTTCAACAGACTGCATGCCACAGTCAATGGCATCACTCTATACGTCATGAGAGTGACTCCTTCACAAAAATCAAAACCGCCATTTTTGAGGGAAATGGCTGCTCAAAAGCGAACACCACGGTCCCTTAGTCTCTCAGAAACCATAGCTCGAGCAGCAGTTCCATTGTACCACAGTAACATTGCATTGACCTTCTCCATTGTTGCGTTGTGTTGCGTTGTGTTGCATACGGATGACGTGACGGGACATTCGGCTGGGTTGCTATAACGACCCCATAGCATTAGGTAGTACTCAGTTGTAATGGAAAACAACTAAAACTGAGTAGAGCAGAGTCGAGTCGAGCTGAGTAGCTACAAGTGGGAAAGAAGCTAAGACGAGTGAGAAGAGGTCAGCGAATAAATAAATGCTCAGTGTATTATGGGAAACCTTCTCAGCTGCCTAGCCCTGTTGTAGCATAACTAAGGAAGGATTCAGGGTCACCTGAGCCATCCCTAAATATACACCTTATAAAAAAGGAATGTTTTAAGCCTAATCTTAAAATTAGAAAGGGTGTCTGTCTCTAGGAACCACAAGTAAACCAGCAGTCTGAGAATGAAGCGCTCCACTGGGGTGCTATGGCACTATGAGGTCTTTAAGATAAGATGAGGCCTAATTATTCAAGATTTTGTATGTGAGGAGCAGGATTTTAAATTTGATTCTGGATTTAACAGGGAGCCAGTGAAGAGAAGATAATATAGAAGAAATATGCTCTCTCTTTCTAGTCCCTGCCACTGACCTGCCTGTTTGCTGCCTTTTCCAAATATAAAACAAAACACTTACACGTACAGTGGCTACAGTCCATAAATCTAGTGTTTCTGACAGACTGAACAATCCTTAGGGTACATGTGTACAAATAGGTTATGAGAGCCCTAGTTATCAGCTCTACAATATTTGCAAAGATAAGCACTCTGCCGACTAGCTGCAGGCCTGATTTGGTGTAAAAGGTTAGTAAAGTCATTGAGCTGCAGCCCGTGCGATGTTGCGGCTGCAGCATCCATCTTTGTGAGAGTAATGTGAGTGCTGTGACATTCTCCTAGTTTTAGTGAGGGCACGAAGAAAGATCTGTCAGCATGACGCAGATTGGTTGCTAGATGCCAAAGGTGGGAGGCTGTAGATGTGTGGCTCTGCGCTCAGTGCCTCTAATTTACATAAAGTAGTTTGTATTCCAAAGTGGTTTGTAAAAAGATGTGCAAGCAAGAAATCTGTGTGCAAGCTACTGTACGGTAACCAATTATATACAAGAAAGCATTTGAAATCCCCTGGCCTATTACAAATCTCTCTCTGTCTCCCCTGCTCACCAGAAACAGATGTCCAAGTGACCTGCCTCCATTAACCAGAGCTCCTCCAGAGTATAACTCAGCACCGCTCCAGACCCTGCCCAGCCTCCAGACAGCGGAACCAGCCCACCATCATCGCCATCCTTCCGCCCAGATGTGACGATTTCAAAGCAGACTCAGATTGTGACAGCGGGGCAACAAGCCAAGACCGGCTCTATCTCCATGTAACTCCTGTTGGAGGTGAGAGAGTGTTAGCTGGACTTGGCCCATCCCTCTGCTGTAAGTGGTCATTAAAGAGCTGGCTGACAGCGCTTTCCTCTGAGTAGCGGTGGAGTTGTCCTGTTCACTGCACTAGCTACTCCACTCAACACCACAAGGTTCAGTTTAATGGTGTCTGCTGGTTAGTACTGATCCATCTGTCACCGTGTGAGTGTGCTAGCTATCATCATCCTCTGTAGCCCTGTGCTGTGCAGCGTGTGTCATCTCTTCACTGACAGTGCTAATCTTTAGGATTGGATTCAGTTTCGTGCACATAGGACAAGAAAAGACATGTGAGAAGATAAGGTGAAGTAGTTTCTTCACTCACTGTTTTTCAATTTCCCCCCTTTTTTTTCAATCTTATTTTGAATATGTTGCTGTCATCCTCTCTAAATGAACCTTCGTTTTAGAAGATTAGAAACGGAGAACAGAGTTATGTTCCAGATTGTTCCTGCGATCATCTCATCAAAGGCCCACAGTGTCTCATTTCTGTAAACTGAATTTGAAGCAAATTGAGACTGTTTGACACAAGTGGTCCACAGATTGCTAAAAGGCATCAAGTTTAAAACAGCATTCCTTTCATGGAATAGACCCCCACAATTACCATCACTGCATGTGTTTCCCGACTGTCTTTACGTGTGGATGGCTGAAAGCGATGTCCCCCTCCTGTAAGTTTTCTGTCCTCAGAGACCCGATGTGATTTCAAGCAAAACTCACAATTTCAGTATAAATATTAGGCTAATACATGCCCCACTATCACACCCGCTATCACTAATCAGGTGCCATTGTTTTTCCTTCTACCACATAATCATCAATATTGATGAGGCATCATTTGATTATCATGGTAGTATTATGCTTAGAGTTAATGGCAGATGTAATTTTATACCCATCAACTACAACATAATATTCTATTTCTTTTTCATCCTTCAATTCCACCGAATTGTTCTCGCTCCAGGTATTCCAGCAAATGGTGAATAAATTACTTGGAGACGCCCAGAAGCCTTTATGGTTTTTCATTGTTATTCATTCAATACGGTTCTGGGTTTTATTTATCTATCTTTATTTTATGTTGGAAAATCATGGCAGATAATCTTAGGAGCAGGCATAGGAGAATTAAGCTGCATGGTGCCTTGGTTGGTTTCCCCAGCTTTCTACTTTCTGTCTGCCCCTTCCTCTCCCCATGCCTGCCTCCCAATCCAATCTACGCATTTATCAGATGGAAGTGATAAGCTTGGGGAGCACACGCAGAGGCACTATGGCAGCTAAGCTCTCTATGTGGCTGTGGTATATTGCTGTAACTGGATCTTCTTCTTGTGCATTTCTTTATGTGCGCTTGTGTAGCAAACAGTAGCAGAGGTCGGATAGGACAAAACAGAAGAGTATATTAAAAACTTGTTTTTAATCACTTCTGTAGCCGCAGAGGTTTATTCTTGTACTTACTTTACTGTTTAAACAGTTTGCGATCAAGAAGTTGTGATGTAATTAAAAGCCATTTAAATGTGGTCATTATTCCCTTCAAGATCATGTTTTTGTGTAGCATGAACAGCTTGCAGCCCTGCAACTATGTGTGTGCTGTGGGCTGTACTATTTTCTTCCACTTATCCAAAGTTGACTTGTAGTAGAAGGATCAGGCCTCAGTCACACAGCACTTTCATGCAGACTAACAGCCCAGTCAGTGCCTCCCTGCCAACTTGGTGGATATTCTGGGACCAGTTGGTGAGTGGTTGTTAGCAGTTGCTAATGTTAAACTGGTCGCAAAGACGTACAGTTTACTGCAAAATGCTAGTATCTTGCATGGAAGATGCCAACTCGACCGTAAATTACTTGCCAAGCAGTAGTGAAACTGTGGAAAGTGAGACACAAAGTGGGAACAGAGAACTTTAGCCTTCAAAGTAAAAGACCAACCATTTGAAATATGATTCAGTGGAGTGGAAAGGCACAACTTTGACTTTGAAGGCAAATGTTCTTTGTGCCCTCACTAAAAATCCTAATGTAGTAATTAGGGTGTAATTGCAGGTTGTTTGGAATCACTTCTGCTCAGTATATGCGTGCCTAAGTGTATATTTAAATTATCAGGTGTTATGGTATATATTAAAGCGAGTTAATAAGTATACATTAAATACAATTTTTTTTTAAAAGAACTTCCCTCTGTAGTCGTAAAATGAATTGCCTTCATCCTTTCCCTCAACACTTTATCTTGCTTCTATTCAACTATTTATCTATCTGGGAGAGCATTCATGTGTCACTTTCTCTTATCCTTGGAGACGAGCATGGAGACAATGGTTCCACTGCAGCATTTCCTCTCATTCTGTCTCTGCCCAGCAAAACATGACGGAACAAATGAACCAATTAAGTGTGCTGGTGGCTGTGTTGTCCCATGGGGGGCATCTAAAGAACTGAGACGGCCTGATTAGCTCAGAGGTAGACCTGACTGGAGACAGCCAGCTAAGACGACTCGAGTGAGAAAAGCTCCCATTATCTGAACACACACCGCGTGACGGTACACATGAGTGTATTGTTTCCTCTGCCTTTGGCGTTTTGATTGGTGTTGATTGGTGTCAAGGATGTTTTAAAGTTGATTTTTTTCCCCTTTTTTATAGGGGGACATACACAAATAAACAGGTCTGTGTCAGATTAGCAGAGGGAGCAGACTTGAGAGATGTGCTCTGGATGTTAACTGCATTTTGCGACAGAGACAGACCTTACAGCCGGTAATATACTCTCAAAAGTGAGCCACATGGTACGGTAACAAATCACCTCCATGACTGACATCTTCAGGTGGGGAGTCTGGGAATGTTTAAGCCACTCTAACTTTATTTCCATTGATCCCATGTGCTAAAAGAGCAGCTAGATGGGTTCCAGTGGAGTTGAAACAAGAATAATCAGTTAATACCTACAGTATTGAGCTGACCTAACCCTATAATATCGAATCTCTTTTTAGAGACTGTTAAATCTTTATGTTATCATACACTTGCAGACAGTGAAATCACCTCTGACAGTGCAAACTGGGTGAGGGTAGGGGCTCCTGGTGCCTTGGATGGTCCGTGCAGCTATGCGAGAAAAGCACTGTTTTTGCATTTTTTTTCCCTTTGCTGTTTTATTTCTTTGTTCTATAATACAATACTATAAAACTTTTTAATGTTATATAAATTAAATATACAAATTAGTTACCATATATTTTCATATTGCAGATATTTCAGTGACTGTGTGCTACAAATTTTCTTTGTCTGCTCATCGGTTGCATTGAAATGTATCCAAAACCTTAACATTTAAATCATTCTAATTTTAAAATTTCCAATTTTATTCTATATTCTGTACATTTTTTTAATACATGTTGCACTGAAACATTTTGATTCAACAAAACAGTAAGTAGTAAGCAGGACATAAATAAATAATGTTTTTCTCCTACGCACCTGTCAATCATTCAGGTCTGTAGAGTTTTGAAACCATATTCTGTGTCTCGCATTAAAAACTGTTTGCTATTCCTGTAAGGCCAGATGCAAGACAGGTTAAGTACCTGCAAACTAAAATGTTTCACATCACATATTTTTCCTAGTGTATGGAC
>VURO01016599.1:6925-22292 GCA_015108175.1 Pelvicachromis taeniatus
GACTAAAAAAAAAAAAAAAAAAATAAAAAAAAAATTTTTTTTATTTTTTATTAATTAAAAAAAAAATATAAATACAAAAAAAAAAAAAAAAACAATAAAAAAAAAAATCTTCAATAGTGTGTAATTAAAATATACAATATTCTTGACTATTTAAGTGCTAATATTTTAGATTTAACCTCTCACAAATATGCCTAAATCGCGTGTGAGGCATAAAGAGTAAAATTCCACTAACAATCAATTATGAAAGGCAATGCGTAGGAAAGGAAATGGAATATAACCTATTTACTGGACAGAAGGGAATTTTTCTCTCAGTAAGTAATGCATGAAGTGAAAGGCACTGAGTGGAAAGCAAGTTACACAAGCTGAACTGCTGTTTAGGTTTTAGTCAGACAGTAAAACAGCTTTATAAGTCCTTCTGTTTAAAAACTGCTTAAAAGTCTGTTAACCTGTGGCTGTGAAGCAGCAGCCTCTTCTGCAACCGGCTTCGTGGAGGCGAGCAGTGAAGACACTGCAGAACGGCTCCACTGCCCTGCAGCGTAAACCTTCTTTCCCGTCACCTTGGGAGGACAAAAGACAAGGCTAGAAATAAACTAGGAAAATATTAACATTTATAGTGCGAATTAACAAGATATCCGCGTTTGAGGAAGCAGGGTTACCTTTAACACTGCCACTGTTTGTGCAGGGTAGCACACTGATGCTCCTGCGCTCATCAGACCCAGCGGGACCGCTAACCTCTTGAAACGAGAGCCTGAAATAAAACATTTTGCAAAGCAGGGCAGCGATCAATACAAGTGGGCAGAGGTTAAGTCCTGGAGGCCAGCTGCTGAACTGCTATATCCAGAAAGGTCATGCTCACATAGTGTGTTGCAGCACATTTTGGCCAACACAATGCCCAGGTTAACTTAAAGACATTAACATTTTCCTGCACTTTAAATGACTCTATGTTGATAGGAAGAAAGAGCGAGGAAGATAATGTGCTGAGAAAAGTGAGACTTTCTCAGAAACTTCTTGTGGTAAACGCTGGGCAATCAATGAGGGGTGCGCAACTTCAGCAGCTGATAGTGTTATCTCGTACATGATAAAATACACATAAATCAATCTGGGGCATATGTGCATTTTAAAAAACAAAACAACAAAAACAATGCATATCTGTATGCAAGTTCATACATTGTGAGATGAGAACTGAGAAAAATATCTAAAAGAATACAAGAATACATTAAGCAGAAGTTTTACTTTTATTTCCTGTGTGACTGAAATGAAGCTCTTTCTTCTGAGACAGTTTGAGAGCATAAAACTAATTTGTGTCTTTCTGTAATGATCTTCTGCAACACAAAGCAAAATATTAAATGGCCTAAGAAAGAAAGTAAAGTGCTGTGATCCTTACAAGCAGAGCTGTGTGTCGCACCTTAACAATCTGGGACTGTTAAAACACACGGCCCAGAGGTTAGAGGTCAGAGCCTGTAAAAGTGCCAAGCCCACTGGACGATATTTGAAAGTGTGAGAAGTGCAGTTTGTAGCTCAAATACAACGTTATTGTGACGCAGTGACCGAACAGGAGTCGAGGGCTACTAATGAATTTAAAAACACTATATGAACATTTAGCGGCACACTGATTTGTCAACAGCAGTGCATGTTTTTTGAGACATTCTACAAATTGCACTCAGGATTTTCAGCTTTAGTTTTTCTAGACTGATTTTTAAATAAAGGCAATTGCTTTTAAGTGTCTTGGGTTATTTATTCATTAATGTATTTTTAAGCTTACTAGCAACAACCTGCTCTATGGGCAGTTTTTGCACATGCTACATTTGTTATAGTCATATGCAATGCTTTTAAGGGTCACATGGGGCTGGAGCCTATCCCAGCTGTAAGATGGCACGATGGAAAGGTCACCTGCCTATTTGCAGGGCTAACACAGAGAGACAACCGTTCACACTTAGTCTAACGCTCTTTCAAACATTTCCCTTTATTTAACATGAGAAACTGATTAAAACATTTCTTGCAGGATTAAACTGTTTGTGAGGTCACGTTACCTTTCCGTGCCAGGAACATGCCAAGCAGGCCAGCCACAGTGATGGTGCCAAATCTGGGCAGAAACCCAGGAGGAGGGTCCTTCAGGTAATAGTACAAATCTGAGGAGCAGATTACAGAAATCACGATGCTGACAAAAATACTTTCAGCTTCTTAAATTACAAAAAGAAAAAAAAAAGAAAAGGTGTGAACTCTATTACTAACATTGGAACTAGTAGCTATACTGTTAAACTATAACTAAATAAAAAAATGAACTTTTGAGGAAGAGACTGATCTATTGAATGTCTCACTGCGGGTGAGACTGAAGTATTGAATACGTCACCAGTTTTCTAAGTAAATGTGTTTCTAAAGGTGCTATTTACATGAATTTCTCACCAGATTCCTGGAGTTCACAAATGCCAAGAAATCAAACCAAAGATGCCCATAAATGAAGTTTTGTGTAATAATGAAAAATGACACAGGGAAAAAGTAGTATTGAACTTCACTGTTGTGGTGTTCTGGGGGTGATATACAGTGTCTAGTCTCCAAAAGTGCTCCTTGACTCTTAGACAACTCTTCTGATAATTCTTTTCACTTCTGTCTGAAATCTTGCAGGAGGCACCTGGTCATGGTCGGTTTATGGTGGCATGATGCTCTTTCCACTTCGGGGTCGCAGCCTCAACAATGCTCACTGGAACCTTCATTAGATTAGAAATTCTTTCGTATGTCTCGCAACAATAAGGTTGCAACAGCCTTGAGAGAGCTCATTGGTTTTACCCATCATGAGATGTTTCTTGTGTGACACCTTGGTAATGAGACCCCTCTTTATAGGCCATCAGCTGCTGAGGAACCAGCTGATATTAATTTGCAATAAACGGCAGGATTGATTTCAGCTGGTGTCATGACTTTTTGCACCTCCCCTTCTTCATGCGTTCGATACCTTTTCCCTGTGTCATTTCTCACTATTACACAAAATTTATGGACAGCTGTGGTTTGATTTCTTTGCATGTGTGACATGGGTGGGCTGTGACAGACACGTGGTGAGAATTTCACATCAATGGCACACCTTGAAATATATTTAGTTAGAAAATTGGTGACATGTTCAATACTTTAAATGTCTTATTATTATTGAAATGTTATATTTATGGGAAGTGCAATGTGACTAAGTCTGTTGTTTACTCACCTTCTCCAGCATGGTACAGATCAATACTTCCCCTTTTCACAGAGATACAGGCACCCTACAGGGAAAAAAAGACTAAACTGAAACCACTACAAAAGTTCATCAAGTACATGCCTGTTTAGGCAACAATGAAACAGACCCATGTGAGTCAGTGCTAACTGCTCACCCCCACCCAACTACCCGTGTTTCACAGTATCAAACTGTCAAATCTTCTTGCAGCAAACTTCATGCATGAAGTTAAACTGCATGAACACAGTTTCCTGTCTCACTCCTAAAACTTGCAAGAATCCTTCCTGCACCGAGCACTTGCAGCATGTGGGATTGTGCTCTGTAAACCACAATGAGCAGCAAAAAGATAGTGGTGTCAACTAAATTCACAGGTGTAAGATAAGAGTTCTCTGGTGTATTTCAGTTGTCATTCGTTTAAATATAAACACATTTCCACCACATGCTTGTGTTAAAAGTGCAGAAGAGGATGTGAAAGCATGAGCTACATCAGTACAGGATGGTGACTCTGAATGAGATTTTTTTCCAACATGCAGCTTTACATGTACGCAAAGGACAAAAAACCCCCCCCAACGTGAATACCTTGACAGTGTGCGCAAATGGTAGTACTCGCTCTCTGGCTGTAGTCACTCCACTCTCGATGACCCCTGGACTCTCTGCAACAAACTTACTCTGAGAAGACTGCAACAGTGGGGTGTAGATGTTGAGCTGGGGAAAGGGAGGTAGAGAGTTGGTGTGTTATTATGGTTATGAATGGCAATATCCCATAGAAATCACGAATACATACCTTTTCTCTAGTAACTAGCCCATCAGTGGGCGCTTCACTCACAGAGTACACACGGAGGGAGGCTATTCCCAGCACAGTCGGGACGGCCACCATTACCACCTGGGGGGTGAGAGATGTACACTGTAGTGTCTGTCAGCTCAAAGCAACACCACGTCATTACCACAGCTTACTATGTGGACTTTCAGTGGAAGAATGAACAACAACACCATATATTTCAAAGAACCACTTTTCCACTCTTTCAAATATTTATGTATAGTGCATTAATGAACTTCTAAGTATATATGCTGAGTATTTGCCCTTATATGCAGCTTCTAATAGTTCATTCGTTTGTTTTGTGTGTATAAACTGTTTCCAACTAGTTAAGCTAACTGATATTAATGCTAACGTTACCGACTGCGTTTGTGTTGTAGCTTAATGCGTCTCTAGAAAGCTAACAAAGGCAGGGCTGGCAGCTATTAAGGGTAAACAGTTGTCTTTAACACTTTTAGCGGTGCAACCTCTGCTAAAACCTCCTGCAGTGTATTCTTTTTAGCAGTCATTCAGCGAAGCTAACACAGCACACATAGCTAGCAAATCTTTTTCGTGCAGAATAACAACGCCTGAGAAGTGACAAGCAGAACAAGTATACATTAGCAGCTGCGGGGCACTTGACGCCAACACACAGCCTGTACTTTCATTGAAAAGTCATTGTAATAAAAGCTAAAAACTTTGCCGAAGAGAAAATGACATGCATTCACCTTGGCCGCCATGACAGCTGTCTCCCCCTTCTTCTGTAGGTTACAGCTCCAGCCTAGCCCAAAATAACCGCGGTCAGCTACTGCCATCTAATGGGGTAAAGGTGGAATTGCAGCTCGGCTGCGCCATCCCACTCGTCAGATAAGTCCACATGCTGCTCACCCACTGTGCGGACCGGTGACCTTTGTTTTTGTACATATGCATGCGTGTAATTAAAATTAAAATAAACTAGTATGTCAACACTTACTCGCAGTTACATATGTAAATGAGTTGTTTATGTTGCTGAGACATAGCCAGCATTGACACTGGGACGCCACATGTTCCAGCACCACGGGATTTCTCCACATTTAGTTTAGTTTTAATGAAGTGAATATGTATAAGAAAATTTGCACTACTATTTAATTTTGTGCACAAGTGCTTTAATATGCATTCAGTCAGAAATCAACCTACACACACACAAAGTTCTGCACCAGCATAGCACAGGTGCGCATGTTGCACCGGATTTGATGCAACAGTATCAGTCTAGAAATGAATTTTTGGGTTTCCAGTGCAGCCGCTAGATATCTGAGCAAAGGTTTGCAACATCGTTTACAAATGGAAATACATAAAAAAAAATAATAATAATTCTCAGGAATAGCTGGTGATTATCTCTTGCATTTCAACAGCATCCTTCTTTTGCTCTCCACCTGGACTATTTACCTGCTGGCAACCAAAGCTTGCTCAAACCTGTTTTGTTGGCATTGAGAATACAAGCAAACTACTAATGGAAGCTACCACTATCAAAAAACCTTCTCTATTCTACATATTCATATGCCAAATCTGTTTATAGAGATTAGGAAAACACCGCTAAGGCAGTTGTGCACATACTCATTCCAATAGTAAGGCCCCAACGAGACTATAGATCCCCAAGAGATGAATCCAGAATAAAGATCATCTTTGAAAGTGTGCAAATGTGAGTGTGAAGGGCTGTCAGTGTGTCAGCAAAGTGACAGTCTGGAAACAAAGCTTATGCCCACCACATTATAAATGGATAGATGGATACCATGAATTCCAAAGCATACTACAGAGCGTCCTGCTCTTAACTTGAAACTGTTATTAATTAG
Organism: Pelvicachromis taeniatus; assembly: GCA_015108175.1. NCBI lineage: Eukaryota > Metazoa > Chordata > Actinopteri > Cichliformes > Cichlidae > Pelvicachromis > Pelvicachromis taeniatus. The sequence continues at coordinate 12,744 of VURO01016599.1, forward strand.
AAGACACAGCGAAACTCTTAAATCAGAGAAAGGGCACACATTAACCGGCCATAGTGCAGAGGATTCAGTTTATTGAAGTCAAAGTTTAACAACTTAGGTTTACAATCTGTATTTTCTGTAATATATATTCATATATATGAAACCAAAAAAGGCTACTTTAGGAAGAATAAATGTCATTTTCTTTCTTTTTTAATATCATCTTTAGTCATTTTAATGTACAGAATAACAGTAAGCTAATATTATCCTTGAAAAAGAGCAATATGTTCCTTTTTTTTAATGTCGCAGTGCAACTTACATCTTACACACCTGTGCAATGTACCATGAGGTGTACACCCCTGAAAGAACACACAGTGGAATCTCCCTTTTCGTCCTGTTTCTGCAGGTTTACACACACAAAAAGATTCGGGAGGAATAACACAGTCGGTGCCTACAAATGAAAACTCTCAGAACTCCTTTAATCTACAGTATGTCACCTGCTCGGCAGAGCAGCGGTTGGAGAAAGAAGACCAACACTACAGATGACAAACAGAGAGAGGTCTGCAGACTAAAACTGTATTGTAACTCTTCTACAGCTGCGCGTGTGTGTGTCTGTGTGTGCGTGCGTGTGTGTGTGTGGAAATAGTCAGTCCTTTCGTTGCCAAAGAGAGGATTGGGAGGCACAGGGAAAGTGCTTGCATCATTGAGTTTCTTTGTGTTACTCTCAAATTAATCATTAAAAAACAAACTAGCAAAAAAAAAAAAAACAAAAAAAAAAAAACAAAGAAAGAAAGAAAAAAAAACAGGCAAATAACATGAGCTATATCTCTGGGGTACGTTTGATATTTCACTACAGTGTGACGTGATGAAAACTCATGAAGAAGAACAACAGTAAAATATGAAGAGTAAGTACAGACAGTGCTGGATGCAGCAGGTGCTACACGCGTCTCTCGGAGTCCTCGACACTGGGGGGCACCGTTGAGTCCTTGGCCTGATATTGCGGATGAAATGATTCATCCCGGTTTCACAGACATTACAGACCGTTTAGTGCAGAGGTTATGACTGCCCAGTATCAACCATATGCTTAGAGGGAATGTCAAATTAGCTTTCACTTTGGAAGCAACTGCAGTGATGTCACTTGTGGTAAGGTGTCAGAAGCTTCGTCTTCTATGTAAACCAAGCATCAAATTGAAACCTGCTGTTTGGATGCTAAAGGAGGAGGAAACTCCTTTAATTCTCATGGTACAGTACGTGTCTTCAAACACTGCACAATGAAAAACAAAGACTTGAAAGCTATGAGCACATAAATAAAAAGTCATCCTTCTACGGTACTTTTGCACCTATCATGCGCTACAAGTCTAATTACCTTGCAATCGTGAGGGGGAACAAAAAAAAAAGGAACACAAATGATCCACAGTATTTTACCCTGTCCATTCAAATCAGTCCCAGGCCTTTTTCTCATGCAACGCACCACCCAGAGAATGGTCAGCCGTGATGTAAACCAGTAAAGACCGTCAATCAGCTGTCAGCGACGGCTGTCGGTCGCCTCGTATTTGCTCGACTGCTAAACGCCCTGCATCTACAGAGTGAAGAGGGGGACACTGCAGAACCTTGGCATAGAATACATCATACTTTACATTATATCTATGACACAAAACGTAAATAGATTTTATATAGTCTTCTATGTTTAAATATATTTGTAGACTGTACACAAATCTTTAGAAAATGAGACGGCAAATGCTTTTACCTGATATTTAAACAGCAATGGTAATGACCCCGATGACACGTAGACCCTGTGATGCAGCCGATGAGATATAGAGATATAGAAAGTGCATTCGTTGTAGTGAGTGACTGAAAAAGAACTCTCTAAGCTCTTGCATTCACGGTTTAAGGAAGAAAAAAAAAACCTATGAAAGAAACCAATAAAAAAAGTAATAATAATAATAATAATAATAAACTTGTTTTGCACCCGCACAAATACATACTCTCTGTCTTCCCTCCGCTACCTCTAGAAGCATATCACAGTGGTAGTGGAACGCAAACATTTACATCAGTATACACAGCAGTATACACATATACACAAGTCTTTGAGGACTAGAGAAAGAAGTCATTAAGAAAAGAGAAGGTGATGGAGAGAAACGAGAGGAAGAGAGAATGCCAACAGAACTGCACTCGGAGCCTCCTTCAGCACATGAATCCGGCCAGCGCAAAGGGGTTCTCGCTGATAAACCGACATTGCTGGCTAACTCTCACAGTCTCACACTTTACTTTCCCCCGCACTGTCCCGTGAGATCACCTTGAAATAACAGTGAGGTCCCTGTAACTCAATAAGATATGCAAGAGGAAAATAAAAACGCAGAGAGAGAGAGAAAGGGGGAGAACTGGTGGCTCTGGGTGCAAAGTTCATCAGTACAAAAGTACAGTGCTGTGGTGAAAAGGGTTTTCCTCTGTATTGCTGCTACATAGCTCCCCCTTACCCCTAAAATAAAGCAGAAAAAAAAGAAGAAAAAGGAAAGCCAAGAGAATACAAAAGAAAAAATTGTGTTAAAAAGTCTGTTTTTTTCCCCGTTTTGCTTGACAAGCGTGTGGCGTTTATGCTGAGATCCATAGACAAAGGAAGATTAATGCTTTCTGTTCAGGCATGCAATAGGCACCCTGTGGGGTCCTCGGTATTATCAAAAGTTCATACACGCAGGTCTCAGACTGTTCCCTCTATGATATTTACACATCTTACAATGTGTGTGTGTGTGTGTATGTGTGTGTGTGCGTGTGTGCGTGTTTGTGTGAGTGCATGCTCAGAGTCGTGACCAGGACAGAGGGTTAGCTAATGTAAAGCTCCGTGTTACTGCGTGTGTGTGTCTGTGTTTGAGTGTGCGTATCAGTTCAGCCTTCGCTTCTCGTCTCTTTCTCACACATGGGTCTCGATGAAGGAGTGTGTGTGGGTCATGAGAGGTGCGGCCAGCGGGGAGAGGTCATCCTGGCCGTTGGTGCCGGGGCTGAGCTGGCAGATGTCTGAGTAGAGCTCGCTGTGCCACTGCTTCCATTCTCTGAAGGTCTGGGAGCACAGGCCAGGGTCCTCCAGGAGGGAACAGATTACCGCTAGCTCCGACTCTTTGGCCTGTAGGAGAAGACAGTTACCACATTAAATCACATACTTGTTGTTTTGTGTAAAAAAAAAAAAAAACCAACGACCCGGTAACACTATAATACACCCTCTATGAAGGGTTCCTCTGTAATTAAATAAATACAGTGGTAACATGTCAGTCAAGAAAACTGTACTTACTCTCTAAGTAATTTTAAGTATAGTGTAAGTGTGTACAATATTTCCCCATCTTACATTGTAAGTACGCTGTACTTTTTCGGAGTGTGGGCCGTGTTATGAAGTGGGGAACTCTTGCTTTTTTACATCTTTACTTTTTGTCGATCTTTATTTAAAATTCATCATGTTGATGAGCATGAATATTCAATAAAGATGTCAAAAAATAAAGACGTGAAAAGGCAAGTTCAATCCACTCCATAATATGCTGGAAAAGGTACAGCGTACTTACGATGAAAGAAGGGGAATTATTGTTTGTTTCTCCACAGAATGACCATGAAATGACACACTAAGGGAACATGTGGCTAAGGGAATTATGGGTTTATCTGTATTAGAAAGTTTTAAAAACATCTCAAATCTTTGTTGTGTTTGTGACAGAAGTTGCTAATGATACCTTCAAGGTGCTACGGAGGGCTCGGACCCGGTGCAGCCGGTCGTTGAGCAGGGGGTCCCTGGCTCTCTGGATGAAACAGCGTCGAAGCTCCTGCCTGCTACATGGTCTAGGGTCTCCTAAAGCTGTCACGTTGGCTTGCTCCAGGGCCCGATAGAGCTGCTCTAGCCCATCCAGCGGCTCGGGCTCGCGGCACTCTGACACTCGCCGCTCCCGTCCCTCTGACACCCTCCTCTCCCTGCTCTCCACTCTCAGCTCCCGCAGATCTAACGAGACGAGCAGTGAGAGTCAGACCGATCATGTACAACTGACAGAAAAAAAACTACCAAACAAAGTTTCCTGTCAACCCATTCTCCTCAGAGGCACTCTTGTTTTCTTTGGGTTTTTTATTCCAAAGTCTAATTTTTATTTTTATTCCAGTTAACTGAAATGTTTTTTCCCCCCTTATCTAGATTTGGATACCTTTATACTAATGCGACACTGTTTTGTCTTTACAAAATAACAAAAGAAATAAACTGTGACGTAAAGATCATTGGCACAAGTAATACTAAGAGCAGTAAAAACAGTCTCACTTGTCACACAGCAGGAAAGAGTCTATTTAGATGCATTCATAATGCTGCGAATACTCAGTGCTTTAGGCATTAGAGCTGCCTGGATACAATGTGCAGTTTACAGCACATGTGACGCCCACCTGCTAGCATGTACTGGATTGTTAGGGGGCTTCGTATGAGGGAGTTCCTACAAAACTTCAAGGCTGCAGTGCATGTGTATAAACAGCTTAAGGAAAAACTAGTACTTTCAGCTGCTCCCTTATTCACGAGGCGTCACCACAGCTGGTAGCTGCACATGTTTGATTTAGCAGATTTTTACAACAGATGCCCTTCCTGATGCAACCCCAAAGGGATTTGTGTCTCCTCTTGGGATGAAAATGGGAATTTTTCACTATTGTGGAGGCTCTTTAGTTACCTTTACCTCCTTGGCACAAATAAAACTTGTATCTGTACCTTTTGGAGAGTGAACCTTTTGTTTGGTTACAGTGGATTTATGCTTTCATGTTAAACCTTCACTGTAGATACCTGTATGTCATCGCTGCAAACCCTTTGAAATAACCTAACACGCACCTTCCTAGAAATCTAACTACACATGGCATCATCACAACCCGCGCTGGTATGAATGATGACAACAGAGAGGAAGGCTTGTGTACACTTGTGCCCAGTTTACATACACTCATCATGAGTACGAATACCAAAATTTCAGGCTTTCAACGATTTCTTTGTATTTTTTTTTATTATACAGCATACATCTTTAATCACCGTGTCCATTTCACATTTTTCCTCTCCAAAACGTGAAATGTACCCGCATGCAAAAAGTTGCACTAAATTGCAAAAGTTTTATGTTCTTGTGAAACTAAAATTTAACTATTTGGCCACAATGACATGAGGTATGTTTGGAGAAGTGAAGATGAGACTTTTAAACCTAAGAACATTATATCAACTGTCAAGCACGGTGGTGGTAGCATCATGCTCTGGTACTGGTACATCGCATAAAGTGAATGGAATAAAGAAGGAGGAGGTCTACCTCGAATATGTATTTGACCCTACATGTATACTTTTGACTTTCTGTGGATTAGAGAAAATCCAAAACACACTCAAAGTCGTTCCCAGTTCTTGTTTATTAAACTCATTAAAGATGTATGCTGTACAATCATTTCACCCTGGAAAAAGAACAATTCAAAGAAATCATTTAAAACCATGTCAATCCAACCCAAGATTTGTGCCCATGATGAGTGTATATAAACGTATGACCACTGCAGGCTATGTTCTGGGCTCTACATACTGTAGATTCAAAGCAGATGTTTAAATTAAGTTGTAAAGTTTAGAAGATTTTTTCTTTGTTTTGTAGAAATGGAAATATCAGAGAAATAGTATTATTATTGTATTGAACACTGTCAGAAAACTGGGCTTTTTTAAACTCTGAAAAGTCAGTGACTGCATACCAGTCATTAAGATGAGCTGAGTCAGACGTATTAATTTCCCTCTGGGAAGTTATTTTTATTCTTCTTATTGTTAATGACTGATCTGGCGTTTACTACATATTTTGACCTATGTTACTTCTTTCTTTCCTGTAAATAGTTGTTATAAATATCTCTTGATTACTTTAGTGTATCTCCTTGAAAGGATTTGTAGATAATATAATTATATTATTCAGATAACATAAAGTGAAATTACATTTCATTCCAGTTTTAGTCATGGGCTGTGTTATAAAGAGCTACAGCATTATTTACTTTAACTTAAATACATGATGTTAATATTTTGTCTAACTGATACAACACTAGGAAAATATTAACTTTCCTGTAACTTTCTTACCCTCCTCACCCTCAAGCATGTCTGCAGCCTGCTCTTCTGCTTCCTCGTCTTCACTCCTCTCCTCCATGTGAGCGGAGGTGTGTAGCAGCTTTCCTGGCATCGGGTCCCTGTTCCTGGGGAGACTCTGGCTCCGCTGCTTGTGGGAGCGCCTGTGTGTGTGGCTGTGTGTGTATGGCCCCCGCTCCAGAGGGAAGGGCCCGTCCCGTTCTCTGTCCCTCTCTGCGGCGTGGTGTCTTCGTACGGGCAGCGTGGCCTGCCTGCGTCTCTCTGGGGACATGCCCTGTCTGCCCAGCCCTCCGTAGAAGCCCATTTCTCCAGCCATGCTCCCCATTAAGCCGCCATACTCACTCTCCCCCGGTGCTGTCTGGAGGAAGTGCAGCCCTGCGCTGGTCAGAGGGGTCTCAATGAGGTCCTGCCAGGAGCGACGTTCACGATGGGAAGAGCGGCAGCCGGATGAGTGGGTACTGGTGCTGCCCGTGCCAGTGCCCATGCCCATGCCATCTCCACGCTGGTCCTCGGCAGAGGAGTGGGAGTGTGTGGACTCGCTGGAGAAATGCCGACCATGCTTAGGCTCCGGGAAAGGGCTAGAAGAATTAACCTGTGGAGGGAGAGGGGAGGTGGAAGAGACCATCTGTGGAGGAATGGGGGAGGTGGAGGCACTCATTGGTGGGGGGAGTGGGGATGGAGTGGAGCGCATGAGGCTCATGGAGCTCACTGAGCGGGGCAACTGGGCATAACTGTGGAGGAGGTTAGCCTGAATGGACCAAGAGTAAGAGAAGTGAGCAGGGAAAGATAAAAGTGGTGAAGAGTGAAAGGTGAGCACAGATACAAGGAAACAGTGACCCGCAAGATGAGGAGAAGGAGGAGGTGTGCAAGGGTGGAGAGAGGACAGGAGAAGAAAGGACAGAAAGAGACCAAAGGATGAGAATAAAAAAGCAATGAGATGGCTGAGGAGTAACTCCAACAATGACTGACATGAGCATTTTGCGGCTTAACTGAGATATTAATGACACCAGTGCCACTGGATTTTAATTCTCTGAATACCATCTGAGCAGTGATCTAATGAGCATGTGCATGTCGCCACCTGGAGGTCAGATCGAGTACAAGTTCTGGCAGCAGAACACAGAGAAGTGATGGTCTTGGCTGCTTACAGAAGCCGATAGGCTCACACTCTGATGTTTTATTAATGCTGAGCTCTGGTCTACGCAGATCTGCGGGGCTTTTAAGAATAAAATATTCTATTAGAATGAAACATTGCAAAGGAGTGTAGCTGAGTGTGTTACTTACCGATGGTGTGCGATGGTAAGTATCACAGAGGGATGAGGGTCCCTCCTGTTTGAGTGTCATCGAGCCATCGATCTCGTCTTGATCGCTCTCGCTCCAATAGTCTGACGTGATGATAAATACACATACACATACAAAAATAGTGTTAGTAATTCACACACACACACGCACATGCGCACACACACACACAAACAGAAAGTTTGAGTGAAACCTTTCTAGTCTAAGCCATCCACCTCACCTTCATCAGGGCGAGGCACCTTATCATCAGGTGTGTATCCAATAGCAGCTAGTCCCAGCCGGTTCATCCACCTACAGGAAACAAGAAAATTTAAAGGTGAGTAACAAAAACAGAGTGAAGCAAGGCATCAAAGGATAGATGAGAATACGTGTAGACAAGATGATGAGAAGGAAGGACCGGTTATGCTTGGTAAATGGTAGGTGATGAATTAAAAAAAAACTTTCACTCTAAATAATTTAGGTTATTTCTCTTAACAGCTGATGTCTGTCTAACTGACTCTATCCCCCCCAAGGAGAGGAGAAAGGCTTTGAGATAATTAATGAGATGGAGGCAGAAATAGAGAAAGACAAGAGAGAGAAATAGCCATTCTCTCTGAAGGGTGAGTCTCGGATGCCGTTTGCCTCCACGCTCCCGTCTGTCTCCACACAGATCCCAGCTCGTCCCATGTCGCTCTAAAGTCACCTAATAATAAAGTTGAGACTAAGAATAGAGTCTCCGACTTTACAAGAACAGGAAACCTGTCAAACTACAGCAAGGAGGGCCTCCAACAGGAAATGACACGTGCATTACATTTTTATGTTGAAACAAAAATCTCATGTACAAAGAAAGCAGCAACCTCCATGGGGTGAAAAAAAACCCTGCAGTTACTGGAGTGGCCACTTGAGACATGCTTCAAAGGTAAATAAATCTCCATAGACTTATAGACTTAAACATTTTAAATGTTTACAGCAAAAATGTCTTAGAGTCATTGATTGTTTTTGCTGCTAGGTGTCACTGCAGCAAGGTAAAGTCAGTGTTTTATGTGTTTTTGTGGGTATAAATGAAATCCTAGTTTGTTTTTATAGTACAATTATACAGTATGTTAGCACTAATACTTGCTAGTATCTGTAGGTATAAAGCACCCATTTAGTCTGCAGATGCTAACTAACTTGCTAGCGTTAGCTTTTAGCTTAGCATTCTCATGTAAATATAGTGATTTCTATCTTAAAGAAAAACAAAACAGGCCAAAAAAAACAAGCTATTAACATAATATATGCTAAACGTTAATACCTTTCAAACAAGCCTTCTTTAAGTCATGTTAATTATGCTTTTATATGTTTTTCTTCTTTTTTCTGCTTATAGTTCATATAGCGCTTTCTTATACCTACTGCGTATTAATCCTCATCTAAAAGTAGTTCCTCACAATTCAATATTTTCCTCTTCTTTGATAAAAAAAAAGTAGCGCCAAGCTTTACTCAGCCCATTTTAATGACAGATTTCCCAACAATTTGTTATGATATGCACTATGTTCAATGCTTTGGAATAGGTCTCACAAAATGTATAAATATTATTGAGAAACAGTGTTTCTATTGATGTGATTTTATCTTTGCTAGTTTACAGTGGTAGTTTATTCCTGATTAGGCGTGGATGGTTGTCGGCCACTGGGTTAGACGGGCAACCTGTCCAGGGTGCACCCTGCCTCAAACATCAACCTTAAATTAGATTTGCGCTTAAGATGGATATATGGATGCATTCCCCAGGGAAACAGAAACCTTTCAGGACTTTGTGAACCACCACGAAGAGCCAGCATCTAAATTTAGCTTCACTGTAAGTGCTGAAAAATGCCAACACCCACCTTTTCACACATAATGCCCAAGAAAATGCGTGAAGCAACACTTTCACACAGGAACCCTCCAGATGAAGTATGGAAGTCAAATATAGCTGATTAATTACTCTCTTCCAGTTATCTCCCCATGTCATTGAGGAGAGGTGTGGATAATTAGAGCTCATCAGATAGCACTCCTGCAAATATCTCTACAATCTATCTCTTGCAAGCACATACGACACACACACACACAAGAGCATTTGACAAAGGAGGGCCAAGTTCATGCCTTATTCATGTTTAGAGTTGTGTTGGTGGGTTGTTGCCTGTGTAAACTTGATTTACTCCATTAAAATATTCATTAAAGGACACGTGATGTCCCCTGTCTCTGACGTT
>VURO01016599.1:23616-40116 GCA_015108175.1 Pelvicachromis taeniatus
TAAAAATAAAAAAATTTTTAAAAAAAGAAAAAAAAAAAAAAAAAAAAAAAACTCAAATCATCTCAAACTGGTTTCTTTAACATGAGTATAAGTTCACTGTAGTCAAATGACCTCCACAGTCACCAGATCTCATAAAAAGTTCATATCGTGGTTGAGTGGCCTGTAAATCTGCAGCAACTGTGTATTACAGTCATGTCAATACAGACCAAAGTCACTGAGAAATGTTTTCAGCACTTTGCTGAATCTATGCTGTAAAACATTAAATTAATTTTTTGTTTGAATTTTTTCCGTAATAAAATATTTCAATTGAAAAAAGTAGTATTCTTTTTATTTTAATTAACCAAATAATTAAAATAAAATAGTTGGACTGCAACTATTTTCTAGTTGCAGTCCAATTATAAAACACGCAGAGATGTACAAATGGTATTAGTAGTTTTTTTTTCTTGATTTTATGAGGAACAGTATGGGGTACCATTTGCATTAAAATTATGTTCACATGCACACTTTCTGTGCCAAATGAAAAGGTTCACGTCAACTTTGATCTGTACTCCAGCACGGACATGCAGACCGTCCACATCTGTCGCCTCACAAATTACCCGACAAGTCATCTTTGTGTTGGTGGTTCTGCACGTTGTCTTAATGTGTCACCAGGCTTCTTGTTTTTTTTAACCAGGATCCCCATTATCACAAAGTACAGAACGCAGCCAAATGAAGGAAGTAAGATGATGTTTAGTCAAATGTTTGTCTGAAACAGACAGTGGAGATGTGAACCTGATTTGGGCACAAATAAAACCTCATAAATAAGAACAAAAAAAGCCTCAAGATTGAAGGGAAAATGATTATCATTAATATCCTATAACAGTCATCGCTATATGCTATTAATAATGCTTCATATAGTGTTTTTGTTTTCATTCAAAAATCTAATCTGGTCTCTAATTTGAAAGAGAGTCATTATAGTCATTTGAAATATAATAATGTGTGTTTGTATCAGACACTGTATTACATTCATACTGGTGGACGGGTGGAGCTTTATGTTTGAAACTGTGACATGTAGCTGGTGTTCATTATTTCTGGCAATAACATTGTGTAAAAACGATGTCAAAATTGATGCGTTTTTGAATGTGATGCCTACGTTTTGGTTGGTGTACCAGTAGAGACAAGACTCTTTGAGGATAAACCAGTACTTCCTCCATTTCTGGGTGAAGTAGCCTTTAGCGTCCTTCTTTTTCCATAGCCAGCCTTCACAGTCACCGTGGCCGAGATCCTTACAGGAGATTCTCCTTCGACTGGCACTAGTGAGGGAACCTAGTGAGGGGGGAGAAGAAAGACCCAGAATCCTGAAAGCCTCACAATGAAAATAAGTACGCTGTGTGTGTTAACATGTAGCTAGTAGTTGAAGTTTCTAATGCTAACAAATGAAATCCAAATATCTGTGGGAGAATTTTAATCCCTGTCATTATCTCACAGTGGCGAGACAAAGTGATCAGGCCTGTCTGTATTTTAGAGACATTTTAAGGGTAAATCACTGGCAGTACTGCAGTGTTACTGTGAAGATCCTACACAGGAAGACAAAAGAGAAGAGTACCTACCTTTACTTCTCTTTTTGGTTTTTGTTCTTAGAGAGGTGTAATGGAAAGACTAGATGGGGAGAAAAGAAAGATATTAGAAAGTCTGTACTTGTATAATGGATATGTACCACACAGCTAAGAGACCAGCTCACTCTGCAATGTTTAGATGACTTTTTGAAAATTTAATCAGGCACACTCCAAAGAGGATTACAGGCAATCGGAAGGCTAAACCTACCAGAGAGCAGGAAATGACCTACAATCAGTAATAACGTGTGTGCCAAAGACGTCAGGGATGCTCTTTTTTTAGACTTTTAGTAATTTAATAAAATACAAGTCTAACTCCCAAAAAGTTGGGATCTTGTGTAAAATGTAAAAGCAGATTGCAGTTATGTGCAAGTCTCATAAACCCATGTTTTAATCGCCACAGAGCATAGAAAACATATCAAATGTTTCATTTGAGCCATTTTACTGTAGAAAAATATGAACTCATTTTGAATTTGAAGGCAGCGACACATCACAAAAACAGTTGGGATGGAGGCAGGAAAAAGACTGGAAAAGTAAGTGGTAGTAAAAAAAAAAAGAAACAACTGGAGGAAGTTTTTGCAACTATTTGGGTTCACTGGCAACAGGTCGGTAACATTACCGGGTCTACACAGAGCATGTTAGACAGGCAGAGGTTCACAAATCTGCAGAAAACTAAGTCTAAAACTTGTGGAGCAATATCAGAATAATGTTCATCAATATACAAGACTTTGTGTAATGAGCCGCTGGGTCTGTTCCATAAGTTGTCATTACTGGAGTGCGTTAATGACAGATGCGCTCAGAAGCGTGCCCTTTAACCTGTATGGAGCATTCTGGCGTGCGCAGGAATAAGCTGCATAAAGTCTGTAAGTTGCAATAATACTTTGATAAAATACAGCGTCAAGTTTGTTTCCAACGTAAGGTATGTTACTGCGTTTGTACTGTGAGATATCTGTAAACTTTCTCGTTCTGTGCATCCTTGTGCTAATTTTAGCTTAGACGTGTGTGTCACTCAAGCCAGCAGCGCCCCATGAGAAACGCACCGAATGTCTAACTGTTCATGGGAGTTTGCACCCTTGGCAAGCGGAGCGAGGTATGTGATGTTATATTTTATTCAATTGAACTGTGAAGCACCTTGATGCAGTTTAAAACACCCTTTTTTGTTTTATTTGATCAGTGACTGTATATCTCGGAATTACTTGTTTCGAATTTACCTGATTTAATTTAAGCTTATTTGTTGTTGTTGTTTATTGGTAAAGCATAATTCAAAGGGACTGTGCGAGTAGCAGTTTTTCCTTATTTTGTAGTTTTCACGTCCTCAGGTTGTCTGCATTAAAAATGGACACGATCCTATCATACATATCACTGCATGGACTTCCAAAAATCAGTCTCCAAACAAAGTAAAAAGTCTGTATAGGAAGAAACTACTGTGTGAGCCGAAGAGACAAACCATCCAGCTTGGTATCAGCGTTCAGTTCAGAAGCCTGCATCTCTGCTGGTATGGGGTCAGTGCTTATGGATCGAGCAAGGCACCATCAATGCTGAAAGGTATATACAGGTTTTAGCAACCTGCTCCCACCTTAGATGACGTCTTTTTCAGGGAAGGCTTTTCAGCAGGTTGATGCTAAGCTGCTTACTGGATTTCTTACAACAGCATAGCTTCCCAGGAGAAGAATGTGAACTGGCCTGCCTACAATCCAGACCGCGCACTAACTGAAAATAAAAATATGACAAAGGAGACCAGGGACTGTGGAGCAGCTACGATCCTAAATCACACCAGACGACACTCCTTTGCCAGAAGGAATGTTTTTCTTAAGATTTTCTCTTTTTAAACAGTTGGTATGTTTTCTGTTTTCTATTGTGAATAAAATATGGGTTTATGACAAGTGCAAATCCCTAAATTATGTTTTTATTTTAGACTGCACCACAGCTTTTTCTGGACTTGAGGTTGTACATCAACAGTAGATATTTTTCATACTTTATTAAAATGTCTACCGGATGGAAACAACCCTCTGTTTTTCTGTGTTGACAGTAATGTGTCCGCTCTTGTAAATGAAGTTGCTAGAATGACATTTACTGAACAATAGCAGCTGTGACCAGTTATAAAGTCATTCAGTAATATGTCATACACAGCAATATCTAAAACCAGCTGACAAAAGCTTCCAGACTTAAGGCTATATGGGATAAAACACATATTGAACTGAGAGAATTTAAGGAAGCCCCTAATAGCTTAATATTGTAACTTTTTATATGCGAGTACAAAAGTGTTTTATTTCTTCTTAGTGACTTAATGACAAAACTTTGTCACTTAGTGACAAAACTTTGATGTCGTCCAAGAGGCAAAAAAAAGTGCATAAACCAGACAGAAACAGCAGCAATCCAAAGTCATCGCTCAGAGTTATTATATCAGTCTAGTGCATGTCAGTAGCCTTAAACCATGATTTGCATAGAGCAAAATGCAATTCTTTTATATATCAATGCATTCCATCACCTTAGTCCAAGTATGACACCAGAGGCTAGGCTGCCGCTTTGAGAATAAATGAGTTTTTTGCTCTTTTGGTTTTGATTCTTGGGTATTTGAACCTCTGGCCCGAAGGCTGTGGCTCAAACTCTGAAGCTCAGAGGAGTTGGAATTTATCCATGCAGACCTTTGTCTGCCCTGCCAGTCAGGCCGGTCAGGTATAGGTGTTTAAGATCATTCTGCTGCACCCAACTGATTTTCCCATAAGAGTTTTCTACATAAAAAAAACTATCTCAAAGTAGCTAATGCAAGTTTAGGTGATAGCATTAGCACTAACACAAACAAACAAGCCTAGCAGCTATTTATTTGTCTGTTTACAGTCAAACAAGGTTAGTCACTGTACGCTACAACTCATGTCGCTTTAGAGAAAAGGCTGGGGCTAATGACTAAAGCAGCTCCCTGTGCCACAGTAACCTAAAAATGGAAACCAATTCAACTTACCCGACTGTTATCTTTTTATTTAATTATAGGAGTGCTAAATTGATTTAATCTCAAAAATCTCTCCTGCTTCTGTCTGGCTGTATGTTCAGCGATTAAGACATAATCGATCTCCATGTAACAGCGAGACGCGGTTGCTAGGAGATTGTTGATGTAACTGTCGCTTCATTAAAATGGTGCCGGAGTCAGAATCAGAATACTGAAGGCAGCACTGCTTGAAAAATCGCATCATAATAAAGCATGTTAAGAAACATAAAGCCAGTCCCCTTAGCTCTGCCTTCCCCCTTACCTTCCTCATGGAGGCGGCTCCCGAGCTTCCTGAGCCCGAGTACCTGCAAGAAGGCACAGAGCTGAAAGTCACCGCAAACGACTCTGACAACCTCTTCTACCAATCACAAGCAAGCGGTGAGACCGCCGAGCAACCACCGACACAAGCTCACCTGTCTGTTGTGTCTGCTCTCAGTGTGTCTGCACCTCTCTGAAACAGAAACAAAAGGTACTTCATTAAATAACCTCTGAAACTTTCCATAATTCTGCATGCATGTATCCTGCACTGTATAAATGAATGAATGAATTAAAGCTATTACACTGGACCTTTCAAAACAACTTAAGCAGTTTTACATGAGGGATAATGTCTGTCACTGTTTTGCCACACATGACATACCTAACCTAACGTTAATGCTCCTTCTGTTGGTGATAATAGTAGCATTTTCTTATCATTCAAACATGCTTTACATGACTAATGAGTTAACTAATAACCCAAACAAATGAATAACAACTCCAATGAAAACAACACAGTTACTAGACTCTATAATGTGAGGATCACAGCAAAGCTGAGGATCAAGACTTATCTGCGCTGCCTTTTTTTTTACTGAATTGTTTTATATTGCAGTCACGTCTGCAGGCAAACTATTTGTGGCTAACTGCAGTGTTACGAGAATTTCTCCCAATTATAACACCACAAACATAATAACCTGAAGGGGGAGAGTGTCCCAGTAACATAACAGATATATGTTCCCGAAATGTAAGTTTTTGCATTATAAGCCGCTTTGTTTTAACCGCTGTAAAAATGTTTTGATCCTAAAAATGTTGTACTCTTAGGCCACAAAAGTAGGATTTTGATTTTTTAACTTAAGCAATGGCTTGGGTTCATAAGTATTTAGACAGTAATGCTAATTTTGTAATTTTGCTTCATGCACCACTACAGAGGACTTTTCATGAAAATACCAAACAATGTTAAAGTGCAGGCTTTGTTAGGCTTTTACTGCAGACACTTTAAGTTGTTGCCACTTTTCCCTTCGGCTGTCGTTGCTTGACTTGGTCATTGAAGGATATCACATTTCTTTACCTTGTGAATCTCTTAGGTTCTCTTGCAGTATGCTTACTATTTGCCTGCCTGATCAGTTTTGCAGCACTTGATTGAATCTGAGAGGCGAGTGCAGCCCTGCGCACTTCACAATTCTATGAGAAGTCACATCATCAATAAACACTACAGTGGATACCAGAACTATAGTTCGGGTCACTGGTATCCATGTATATGCCCATGCCATAATGTTGCCTCCACCATGTTAGACGGAGGACGTGGTCAAACTCTTTTAGATGTTCTTTTGAGACCTTCCTGTTCTGGAGTGTAATCAGTGGTTTGCACCTTGGTGTAAACCCTCTGTATTTCTATTCATGAATGCATCTCTTGGTTGTAGACTTTGGCAATGACACGCCTTCGTCCTCGAGAGTCTTCTCGACTGGGTTAGAGGTTGTGAAGCTGTTTTTCCAACCAAGTACAGAAATCTACAGTCTTTAGTTAGTGGTCTGTCCTGTTGAGTTGGCCAGTGCGTTCCTTATAGAAAAGAATAACCAGATTGCATCAGAAGGTTTTTGCTATCTCCCTAAGTGGTTAATTTTTTCCAGCCCAATACGGCCCTCCTTCATGTGCATCAACATCTCTTTGTACCTCCTATTGACAGTTTAGGGAAAAGCTGCCAAATACCCCTTGAACACATACTATCAATACTAATCTATAATTTGCCTAATTTTTTTTTTATGGAATAATGAAGGAAGCAGCATTGCCTGGCCACAAAATCCCTTGTCAGTGAGATGCCCAAATACTTTTAAGCCTCTGAAAATGGAGGTCTGTAATTCCTGAACAGTTAATACGGTGCTTTTGTAAAACATCCCTTGAAATAAAGTTAAAGGAGACACTTCAACCACATTTAGACTGTCAGATTTAAAATTCACCGTGGTGGTGTAGAGAGGCAAAATAACAAAAACTGTGACAATGCCAAACATGTATGGACCTAAGTGTAACAATCTAGTTACAGCTCAGTGAATTCAGTCCTTTAAAAACATCTCTTTTTAAAAAAATCCATTATCACAAAATATTCTTCTTAAACAAATGGGACTACCTGTGCAGTTTTTTGTGCTCAAGGGATCCTGAGCCATAGTGCGAAGAGATCATTAGGAGCATTTGTTGCTGGAGAGCAGGGGCTCAGTCAGGGTTTCATTATCTCATAATCCTTACAGGCATCCAGGAGATTTTGCAACACAAGTAGTGTTGCACATTCTTTTGCTAGCATTACACACTGCACATCTTACAGTACATGAAATTAAGAATACGTCACTCATATGGGCAATCTAACTGTATGCACTGTATATAAAAAAAAAAAACGAGCAAAAGCAGGAAAACAAAAAAGAGAAAATAAAACAAATCTTTTAAATGTCCGCCGTTAAGTTTGTGTGACATTGCCAAACTGTTGCTATGATAGAAAAGAATCAGACAGAGGAAATGAGACAGACAAAACCCACGGGTCATTTAGGTTAGCATATGCTTGTTAGTGCAGGATGGTATACTTCATGTCCCACCAAACAGGTATGAGTCACCACCGCGAGAAACACGCAGCCGAGAGGGTTAGAGAGGGCCGGTGTGAGCTAAGCTGTTAGCTCGCCGTGCGGTGTCTGTCTTTGCGTGCGTAGTGTTTTAAGCACAGTCTGTCAGTTGTGCTTGTAATTGGTCTAGCTGATGCTGAGTCATACACCTACTCACAGGGATACGTGCTCCTGTGTGCGCGCATGGGAGTGTGTGTGTTTATTCAGAATAAACTCCTATTTAGACGCAGGCGTGTCTGAGGAGATGGGGGGATATTAGGATGAGTTAGGATGAGTCGTGAGATGGCTACCCTGCATACAAATGCCCTCCTTGTATGCTCGTTTGTTTTGTACGTAGCCGCGTGCACGTGAGCTTGTTGCGCACGGGAGAAACATATGAGCTATGGAGGGGAGCGCTTCGGTGTCACTGTCTTCCTCGTCATCGGTGATGCTGACAGCCGTGCAATAACACTTATCATTCTCGCTCTCCTCTGTGTCCTCTACCTGACAAATGCACACAAACACAACCAACAGTATGTGAGAAGGTGCGGACACCGCAATCTGTTCCACAACCACAGGCAGGTCTCTTCTCAAAGGCCCAGATGCCACTGATGTTAAGAACAAGCAAATGTAGTTAATTCTGTTGATCAGCTTTGTGATGTGTCATCACTGATAATATAGCTTCAGCTTCACTCAGTGGCTTCTCTGAACATGATTCATTTACATTTTTGATTTTTGCTGTTTATTATGGATAATACATTGATCAGGCATGACATTCTTGACCACCTGCCTAATAATGTGTTGGTCGAGGCATGGACTCCACTAGACCCCTGAAACTGTGCTGTGGTGTCTGGCACCAAGATGTAAGCAACAGATAGTATAAATCCTGTAAGTTGAGAGGTGGGGCCTTCATGGATCATGAAGGGTGGACCCACAGATGCTCGATTTGATTGAGAGTGGTGGGAATTGGAGGCCAAGTCAACACCTCAAACTTTAGTTGTGCTCCTTAAACCATTCCTGAACTATTCCTGCTTTTTTGCGGGGCGCATTGTTCTGCTGAAAGAGGCCACAGCCTTTAGGGAATACAGTTTCCATAAAAAGGGTGTTTATGGTCTGTAACAATGCTCAGATAGGTGGTACGTGTCAAAGTAACATCCACATAGATGGTATAGATGGTAGAACCTAAGGTTTCCCAGCAGAACATAAGTCAAAGCATCACCCAGGTGATCCCCAGGTAAGCGACGCACATGCACCTGACCATCCACGTAATGTAAAAGAAAATGTGATTCAACGTGTTTTTCCATTTCTCCGTGGTCCAGTTCTGATGCTCACGTGCCTGTGGTGTGTTGGTGGTGGACTGCAACAAACTGTGATGCTCTGTGTATTCTGACACCTTTCTATCAGTACCAAGCCTTTCTCCTCCATGGTTAATGTCAGACATCAAATACACCTGGAAATGAATGATCAAGTATCAAGAAAATCAAGAATCAAGTCAGAAATATAATTGCTTGTTACTTTTTGAACAATATTTGCTCCTTTTGTCGATGACAGCGCAACGTTGGTTAGCAATGGAGCAACGGAAGGCCTTCAAATCCACTGGCCGGCTCAGGTCTTTCTGAGTCCATAGATAAGCAGTGATTGTAACCTGGCCCTAGGTGTAAACGTGAGGATAAATGGTTTTCCATCTCTGTGTTGGCTCAGCAACAGACTGGCGACCTGTTCCTGGTGTACCCTTGCCCCTTGACAGCCTTGATAGGCTCCAGCACCAATTAAATGTAATAATTTGAAAGGGCAATGTTTTCCTCTATATTGTAAACTGTGTGACAGTCTTGAATGCAGGTTACTTTAACCCTGAAGCTCTTTGTGTATTGAGCATGCTGTTTTAATATGCAAATAACTGGCTGGCAGCACATGTAGCTCCAAAACTTTTGTATAGGTCTAGGATTGATGGTGCCTCCACAAATGTGCACGCTACCCATGTCATGGACGCCATTGCCATCAGATGCTGGTTTTTGAATTGTGTGCTGATAGCGAAGTGGACTGTCCCTCTCTTTGGCTCCTTTATATGTTTCTCCATATGACTTTAAGGCTCTACCTAGAATTTTGGTCTTAATTGGTTTGACCATGGGTTTGCGTTTTTTCACTTGGACTCAGTCTGTTTTAAATGAGTTTATGTCCTGATAAAGGTGAATATAATTTATTCATCCTGTATTTAAAGGCAACAATAAAAATTTTAAACTAATGTACTTACAGGCAAAGCTTCAGGTGGCTGGTCTAGGCGCAGGGTGGAGGACAGCATGGAGGGGCTGATGGGAAAGCTAGGACTGCTGGGATTACGGCTCTTACGTCGAGAGCGTCTGGTGGAATCCCGGCGGCTTTCTCTGCTCGGACCCTCGGGTTCTTCCTCGATCACCAGGATCTTGTCGTCACTAAGGTAGCGCAGGAGGGAGTTGTCTGAATCTGTATAGAAGAGGAGGGGGATTGGAGGGACATGGACATTAGATGATGGACAGGATCGATAAATTGGATGACAGTAAGAGGAAAACCACAGAGGGGGGGAGATAGCATATTAGAGTCAAGGGAGAAGCCCGGAGCAGAGTGGAAACAGACAAGACTGAATAGACCCTTACAGATAAAAACCCAACAGAAAGGGATAAAAGTGGCTCAGAGCTGTTGTATCTGATATGGCTCCACAGCTGGCGACATACATCTAATCTGTCTGCAGTGATTATGTTAATTCGGGAGGCACCACAAAAACTAAATCTTGTTGGTCACAGAAAGTTTTATACTGCTTTGGCTCCAGATAGACAATGCATCCTACCTAATTTGCTTCTTATACGAACACTTAAATATTAGAAAACTAAAAAGTTACAGAGAGAGCGAGAAGGAGAGGGAGAAGGGCAGAACCCCAACATTTGTATTGTGCTTTAATATTATTCATAGACTCTCTGATGGCAGAGTTGTGGATCCCCACCTGAATACAAATCGAGTCTTGCCGCAAAAAAAGGTGAAGCTGGGTAAAATCGGGAACATTGAAATATCCACATTTCCAGGGCAGCTGTATAAATGCAGTCGCTTTGCATTTATGTTCGTTTTTCACCCTGTCAGATACATACCTGGTAGATATGTATCCTCACACAACCACACCACCATGGATAACCAGAAGATGAACTGAAATGTGTTGAGCTGAGTATGAAGCAAAGCACCAGTCTGATCAGTGTGCGTAACGTGTGTGTGTGTGTGAGGGCTGTGCTTTAGCATGTATATGTGTTTGTGTGTGTGTACCTCGGCTCCCTCTCTTGCCCATGCTGGGTTCCTTGGCCTCGGCCATCCAGTTATATTCGGGAGGCATGGAAACGGGTCTGAGGTCACCTGGAAGTACCAATCATCAATCAGATAGTCTGCTATGGGGGAGCAACTGGGGGTGGGGTGTTTTGCAGGACGCAGTGACTGAGCGACAGAGTGGGACACAGCTGGTGGGGCAGACAGGTGAGAGCGAAGGTGTGTGCAGGTAGGGGGTTAGGCAGACTCTCAGGGGACTTACACAGCTTGTAAGGCGAGTGTCAAGTAAGGCCCCGTAATTAGGCTGAATTTATATTTTGTTGCCACTTAATTTCAGTCTTATTTCATCAAAGCCATGTGCTTGGCTGTCTTGAATCACTTCTTTATATTTTGCTTACAGGGAGTCCGAATTTTGTGTAATCAAGTGGTCTTGAGCAGTAGTTCTCCAGCCTTTCTTAGAACTTTGCTGCTTTGTCAATCTTCTCCAGTCCAGTACTAATACCTGAAAACTTATCAGATCCTTTCTGCCAATGCCAAACTATGTTGGCCACAAATATTCTGTGACCAACACAACCCCGCCGGGTGACTCACGATGCCATCTCACAGCAGTGTGTGGCCAAGATGGTGACCATCATGAGGAGGAGGTCTCAGACATTAGTGCCTGTGTATGGTTTATCCACATGATCCACTGATGCCCCTGTTTTTTAAATGAATAAACTATGTCAGACTTTAATCACCATATCCAAGAAACGACACCAAACAAGAATCAGTAGCAGAATAAACTGTGTCCCTGTTTAAGGGGAAATAAACAGGCTTTATGATGGTATAAGATTTATTGCCAAGAAGCATTGTTACAACAAATAAATAATCAACCAAAAACAAATTTTCTAACTTTTTGTGTTAAGTTTATGTATCCCAAAAAATATTGTAACGCTCAGTGAATAGAAATCTTGTACAGATGTTTACGGTCTGAAACGACATCCAAACAATTGAAAAACCATAGAAACTCAGTTATATACAGCAGCAGCTATTCCAGGATGACAGTAGAAGGCAGGGTTTATAGCTTTACCTGTCACTCTGCACAACCCTGTGCATAAGAAAACAAAAAACCACACGGATGTTCCTGGTTGTGCTTGAAACTTTGGACTCTAACCAAACACAGCTAACAAGTCTTTAAATAGTATCACAGGTCACTTTCTTTCACCGGTGATGATCCCTGAGAGAAGACAGCTCAGTTTGAAGCAAAAAGTTGATGTTGCCTTCTTGCAAAAGTCGAGGTCCACGGTGAAATCACAAAGTGCACAAGAGACACAACAACCAGCAATCTAACAATAGCAGCAGCACTGGAAGTCACCCAGAGGTGCACGCGAAGATGACTTTGAAAGGGAAACTGATTCAATTCAAATCAGGCAGGTTTCGGTTCATATGGCCATCGTACTTTAGCAATCCCCTCTCTTTGCCTTAGGAGGTATAGAAAATAGACAATAATTTTTGCATATGTAATCGCTAATATTCTGAAAGGAGTTTCATTTTGTGTGCTCTCAGACTGCCTAGCTAAAGAGCTTATTAAAAAAAAATTTGCTTTCTGATTCAGTTTCCATGACCTTCATCCTGCATGCCGTATAGCTGTGCCTGAATAAACTCAGAGGAAGGGTACATTACAGGATGCTTTGGAAGTGATCTGGAACGAGGGTGGACACAGGTGGTGGGGCAGACAGGGAGCTGGAGAGTTTATTTGGATTGACCGTTTGGCGTGTGATTTTGTTTTGCTTTTGGCACATGTGTATGCCGGAAAATGACACAAAGGAGCAGAGCCATGAAGCGAGTGATGAACAAACATATAAGGAGGAGCTCTGAGAGAATGGTGAAAAGAAAAGGTGAGAGAACTTGTGGGAGAAAGCGTGATTTTTTTTTCCATCACAAACACAGACCCTGAGTCATTCCTGCTCCATCCAAGCCGCCTGGTCACGCTTGACCTCTTACCGTGGGTAGGGGTCTTGTCTCGCCGACGAACCCCTGTGTTGCGACCCCTGTCATAGTCAGGTCCCGGCGGTCCGTCTCCTTCCAGCAAGGAGAAGTACTGACCGCTGTCCTGGTCCAGGTAGTAACTGACCGCCTCTGAACCTTTAGAGCCCGACTGGGAGCTAACGCTGTAGCGGCTGATGTCGTCACATGACATCAGACCCATCTCCTCCCTGGGGAGAGACAGCACAGCTTGTCATCACCGCTGTCATGAGCGCACTCATCATCGTTGTATAATAATAATCAATATAATGGTCATCATCAGGCATCTGCCTCTGTGTGTATGTGTGTGGCTGACCTGGTGCTATAGAGTCCAGAGACAGGGGAGAGGATATAGACGTCCTGCATGCTGGGGGCATCCATTTTGGACATGCCCAAAGTCCCACCGGGTGTAGGGGAGGTGCTGGTGGGGCTGGTAGGGACCGGCTGAAGAGAGAGAACAGAGAGAAAGGACGAGAATCTTTAATGGGAGGATGGTGAGGGATCTCAGAGCACAACCTGCAGTAAGTGAGCATTAGATCGTTCTCCCTGCTTCACAGAAAAACAAACAAGCACACAGTTTACGGTCTTACAAGGGAATGGAGCCTTTTATTTGTGATATCCTGCTCGCGCTGCACCTGGCATTTGTTTTAAGAGCGAATCACAAACAAGAGCGTTATCTCCACACCGCTGTCATGTCGCCTATGTTGTTTTTTCCTTTTTTAAATACCTGTCTATCTCAAGTTCAGCCACTTCACCATTCTGTCATTTTTGACTCAAGCCTCTTCATTCACACAGGCCTCTCCACGTCCGTTTCCATGGCAACCCCTCCTTCTCCCATGTTCGCTTTGCTCTTCCTCGGTTCTCACCCCTCTGTAAATCCCTCCCTCCATCCCGTGCCACAAGAAAAAGCGAGGACAGAAGGAAAGTAGTGTAGCATTCTACCTATGCATGACTCAAAGACACGCACCCTCATTTGTCACGGGGTCCTCCGTGAGGACAGGATGCCTTGCCTCTGATGTCACTGTGACTCAGTCCAAGTTTTTAAAGGAATTGTATTAATTCTCAGACAAAACAGCTGGGGGTGGCAAATGCTTAGCTCGTGCCGGCACCCCCACCCCCGAGGAAGACGTTTACAGATTTTGAAAAATGGAGTGTTTTACTGTCGGGGGAGTACGCTCCATTTTAGACGAAGACGACGAAAGTGAAGACAGAATCGATAAACAGATACGAAGTCTGAGCAATGGCAAAGTGGGCAGTGCTCTCATTACAAAAGCCCAGTGTTTCATCATTTCATCAGCAGCGCATTAATCAAATTCATTTCATATTTCAAACTTTCCATCCTCGCGCTCCTCTCCCCTCCCTCGCCCTCGCCTCTATCCCCCAGGCTGCCTCCGTCTTCCTCTTCTCTCTCCCGCACAGTCCTCCACTCATAAAGGCAGCTTACAGTAAGACGGCTTCACGATAAATAATGAAGGCGAGCTGGAAAGAGAACCACATGAGAGAGTAAATGAAATAGGACAAAGAGAGAAAGGGAAATAGTGCTAGAGAGTGAGACAGAGCAAGAGAGACAAAGAGGGAAAGAGGTGGGGGAGCTGTGCAGTTTGGTGACTCGAACCGAGTCTGAAAACAGTAATTTAGTGATTACAGCCCACTGCTCCCTGC
This sequence comes from Pelvicachromis taeniatus, assembly GCA_015108175.1. NCBI lineage: Eukaryota > Metazoa > Chordata > Actinopteri > Cichliformes > Cichlidae > Pelvicachromis > Pelvicachromis taeniatus. Next base: position 37,975 of record VURO01016599.1, read on the forward strand.
ATGGGAAAGGGATTGGGGGTAGAAGTAGGGAGAGATGGGAGTAACACAGCAGGAGAAATTCTAGTCTGTTAAAACAACACTTAAAGCATTTGACCCCCGCTGTGTCCACTCTAGACTACCTAAGAATCTACCACTAAAACCATTCCCAGACCAATTTTCAGGCCACACACACACACACACACACACACACACACACACACACACACACACACACACACACACACACACACACACACACACACACACACACACGACAAAGTAAAGGCCTTAAACGTTTAAGAATGTTTAAAAATAGAGAGTTATTAAATTGGATGTTTTACCAACCCTGGGATTCTTTTACTGAGTTAAGTTCAGTGAGCCTGTAATTTTCAAGTCACAATAGACCTTATCCACTGGAGACAGTTTGGTGTTTTAAAGTATGAAAAGCGTCCGTGTTTCACAGCAAGCCGTGCTATGCAACTCAGTTCATGCAGGATGTCAAACACTGCTGCTATGCCTGATATGTCAGTTTTCTGTCTGTCCCTTGGTTATGTAGACAGGAGTAAAAAAAAAAAAAAGGGCTAATATTATTATTACAGTGAGATTGTGGAACTGGCCCAAAACAGGTGACGGCCACAGTGAAACAAAAAGACACCTTGTGGCTAATTTTGGATATTACACACTCTAATGAAATGACAATATTTGACCAGGCTGAAATACCAGAAAAGTCACCTTTGGCGGATCGAAATAACAACAAAATCCCGTTGAATAAAGCGACATAAGGCCATATTCAACTCAATTCAGTTTTATTTATATAGTGCAAAATCACACCAACGTTCACCTAAGGATGCTTCATATTCTACAATAATAGAGCGAAAACCCCAACAATCATATGACCCCACTATGAGCAAGCTCTTGGTGAAAGTGGGAAGGAAAAACTGCCTTTCAACAGGAAGAAACCTCCAGCAGAACGAGGCATAAGTAGTGGTGGCCATTTGCCGTGACCGGTTAGGGGTGAGGGTACAGTTTAGATATGTCTGCCCAACATTTCTGTTTGTTCAGCAGAATAAACATGTTTTGACTAGAACAAATCTGTCGTCACACCTTCACATTTTCCACATGAAGTGTAAATATCACGCAAGTAATTTGTGCTCTTGATAACAATCAGTATGTTGACATACATGAAATGTGCAGCGATTCTTTCACACCCACTCAGATGAGATAATGAGCGTTGTTATGATCCGACTTGAATAATAACTAATGATTAAATGGAAAGTTGTGTATAAAGACATAGACAGTGAAAAGAGGTGAGTGAAGAAGAAACGCACAATGCATCATGGGAAGGCCCCAGCAGCATAAGTAGGAGAGGATCCAGGGTCGCCTGATCCAGCAGCGTGGGGATCTAACTGGGGCTTTCAGCTTCTTTCCACTGAGCTTCTCTCTAAGACCAACAAATTGAAGATATCTAGTCTGTCCTCAATGTGCATAAAACACAGCCAAAAAACTTTGTGTTGTCCACAATCAGATGAGTCAGCTTGGTACTAACGACTCAGACCGTTCTTTTCTTTTCTTTGCCTGTAAATTGCAGAAATAAAAAAGCATTTCCAGTAACAAAGTCAACTTACATTAACAGCAGCTTTAACCAGACTTGACTTTAAATGTAAGTAAACACAATTATTGTAATAATTATCATTACTAAATACTAATCTAGCTATAACATTTAAAGATAAATCTAGCCCCATAAAATCTGCAAAAATAATAAACAAATCATAAGCAGATAAGTTATAAGCTATAGTGACAAATAAATAATGATAAATAATTATTTAAATCTATTAGCCAATCACATGGCAGCAACTCAATGCGTTTAGGAATGTAGGCATGGTCAAGATGCCTGGCTGAAGTTCAAATCAAGCATCAGAATGGGGAAGAAAAGCGATTTAAGTGACTTTGAACCTGGCATGGCTGTTTATGCTACTCAAATAACCACTTGCATACAACTAAGGTATACGGCAGAGCATCTCTGAATGCACAACACGTTAAATGTGTAGAACAGGCTATCGAGGCTACAAATCGCACAGGCTCCCGAAAACTGGATAATAGAAGTTTGGAAAAATGCTGGTCTCATGAGTCTTGATTTCTGCTGCAACACTCGGAGTGGCAGGG
>VURO01016609.1:6709-27696 GCA_015108175.1 Pelvicachromis taeniatus
CTTTCCTAAATTTGTATGAAAATACTTATATGCTTACAGTCTGACGTATACAGGAAGAATTAAACATTGTTTCCAGTATCTAATGCTCATTTGTAATCTCTGAATAATAGCAGACTTACTAATGGGGTCGTGGGAACGCTGACGTAGTATCTCACGTTGAGCTGACGTGACAATGACATTATTGCTTCCTTGTTCCCGCATTAACTCTTTGATATCTGAAATAAAAGGAAATTAGTAATTAACAATTTTAAACATATGCTCAGATATGATTTAAAATAAGACTATGGTATGCAGAATTAAAACATTTAGATGTTTACCCTTAGTGCCCCCTGAATCCTCCAACTGCGGCAAGAATTCCTGAAGAATAAGAAAGAATATACACAATGTTTCAAACCACCTGATCCACGTGACTTTGTATTATGAAAGCCGTAAGAACATTGGGACGTACTTAAATTCCCCCATAGGTTTGTACTGAACTAAAAAAAACATTGCAAACTATGATTTTAGGCATATTTGATCATGGAAAATGCACACTTTTTAACCTACCAATGCGACCGAAGCCTTAAAAGAGAAATACATCTTGCAATTCTTTAAGCTACAGGAGGTTTGGACCAATTAGCATTTAATGAGGAGCTACTAGTTAGAAAGATCATAGCTACAAAGTGTACCTAGGTTTAATAGCCACTTGGTTTATTCAATCATCTGCTGTCAATTTTTTGAAATTTTTGCCTGTAGCCACATCACTTGCTAGCTTTTAAAGCCTGTTACATCTTGCAGTTTGCTTCACTGGTTGAAGTTCCTCGTGCTGACGCTGACAGACAGGTGAAATATTTTTTCTGAGGCGTTCTAAAAAAAGAAGTCTAAGAGAAACATCTGACACACCATGTTAATGAATTAAAACATTTCTAACAAAAAATGGTAATCCTCACCGACACTTGGTTTAATCCAAACAGAGAGTGCTGGGAGCTGCAACGCACTGGGGGTGTTGAGTTGACCTTCCGAAACACAGTCATCTCTACACCAACATGACTATCTCTGTGAAATGGTGACATGAGGGGAAAAAAATTCAAATGATTCAGCAAGTCACAACATTGTAACAGGTAAGTTTTCTTTAAAACACATCACATTACCTGTGCTGATTCCCCTCATGAGCACCTGACCCCTCTTCTCCTTCTTCTGTCCTTGGCACTTCAGCTGTTAGTGAGGCCTGCTTTTTCTCTACAATCTCCCCAAGGTCGAACATTGCATGAAGTCGGTAGTTTACCACTTTAATGGCAGTAAAAAATACAGCCACCACAGCAGAGTACACACCTGCCACCACCAAGCTTGCAGGAAGTGCCTGAAAGGAGTTGGAATTTATAGAAAGGAATTACAAGAATGAGACCGGGCAGTCACTTCAAAGAACAAGAACCAGGGAGGAAACGTAATTGGAAATGAGGTGTTTAATACAGTTGGATATTCCAAAGTTATTATGGAATTGTTCTTAATACAGGACCTTAATTTAACCAACAAGTTCAGGCAGATACCCTTAGTTTTTATTCCCTTTGTTACAAGCACTAAAAGTTACATATGTGCTGAATGAGTCTCTCAGACAGTTTGCATAATTAAAAAACTAAATATGCAGTTATGTTATTCAGAACATGGGATTTGACCCATTTTACACATGATAATTCTGGGAGATGATCAAGTCAGTTGAAGTTGCCTATGTGTATAAAAAGCCTTGGGCATGTAAGTAAGAAAGGGATTATTAAACTTCTTGAGGTAAATTTGTGATTTGACCTATATAACTGAAATTACTCAAAGCTATCGTGTGTATCATGACTAACTTCTGAAAACTGATTTAAAAGGATTTGTGCATTATTTTGGTAGCTCTTATTTTTTTTGGTGATGGGAAAATGAACTTACCATGTACAGAAGAAAGGGGAAGGCCAGGAGAAATATCCAAAGGTAGAGGTGGAAGCAGTTCGAGAATGTGCTCTGGTGGGGATCCACATACCACCCTCCTGTGAGCGAAGCCCACACTCCCTGCCGCAGTATCTGAAGAGCTTGGGAACCCATCTCCACCTTCAGGTTCAACTAAAAGTTGAAACGCTTCCTCCAAGGCTGTAGCTCAAAAAAACTGTGCAGCAGTTTGAGCCACGGTATCTTGTGTCTACGATGGCACGTCCATGGGGCATGGCAGGTTGACCAAGACTGTTTCATCAAGCACAACAGTTTTGTGTCTTAGATATATGCATACACTTCAGCTGAGATAAAGAGTCCTTGCATATTCTTGTGCCAATATAAGCTCCCTCCCTGAACCAGAGTTGCCACACTCTAGCCTAATCCTTGGTGGGTAATCAGCAGAGTGACTTTTTGACAAACTGATAACCCAATGACTGCATGAACAAGTGCTCATCTGTGAGAGAGATCAAAATTAGTTTTCTTTTATGTGACTTTAAACACCAGAATTTATGGAAAAGCTATCTTGAAAATATAATAAAATCACCAAATAAGTTTAATGTTGCTCTTTTTGTTTCAGGTGCAACTTATAATGTCTATTTAGTTTGCTTTACTTTAACAGTTTCCTATTTTCTTTCATCTGACCTTCACTTAATAAAATTAAATCACAGGATACCAATTATTCATTATTGCAACTGAAGTTACAGAATCGTTTAAATGACCGACAATTGCAAAACAATAACACAAGCTAGCAATGGCACGTCAAACAACGATTATAATAAACATAATTTGCCATTAGATGTCTTTCACACAAACAAAAGCAGCTGTAGGTGATATATGATATAGCTGACATATTGCTGGGTTTTCCGACAGCATAAACTCCCTATATTCACGTCCAGGCCAATGGTGCCTGCTAGATTAAGTTTTGTGACAGGCACTAGTAAGCTAACTGGCGGTTCAACGTATATTACTAAGATTTCTGTGCATTTCTCACCTCTGGTCAGCAGTCAGTGGTTTCAGTGACCTCAGTGAACATGAAAACATGACCTAAACCCAAAGATTATCTCCTCAAACTGCCAGACAGACAACATTAGGATGTCTAATGCTAGTTACCGGCTAATGCTAGGCCTCATATGTAAGCATTTCTACCTTGATGTCCCTATCGCTGACTGGGTAACTGTAACGTCACCCTAAAACAAGACAACTTAACGCTAACCGTAATAGGTAATAGGTAGGCGAAAGTCATTAGCTATCATTATCTCACGCTGGCTTGACAGATTTAATAATTGTGCTCACAGTGAGATGTTCTCCGATTTTGGATCCCAGCATAGCTCATATTTAGCATTAGCTGTGCAGGTTGCCTCATATCCTCCTTCCGCATCCAGTTCATGCAAAATCTCAGAGCTTTCCGTCTCAGGATGCTAGCTAGGAAGGAATCTGCTGTTAAAAAACTGTAGCTTCACTTTTTGCTGGCGTTAGCTAACTTATCATTTTTTTCCCGAGAGGCCGTGCTCCTCTTTGGCATTACTGGGTGACAAACATCATGTATGGGGAGCCGAGGTCCCCTCTCATGATGAACAACAAATGTTTCTTGGATTAAGGACCCTACGTAAAAAAAAAAGAAGAAATAAAAACAAAAACAACAAATTGTTTCAACGAGCTAGCTCACTGGGTAGCTAGCTCTGCTAACTAGTTGACACACGCACGCAAGCACGCACGGACGCAAAGTGAGTGAGAGACCGAAAGAGATTCCCATGGCGCTGATTGGCCATGTGTACTGACGTCATAGGAAGGACTTTTTTTTTTTCTTCTTCTTTTATTTAAAAATATTGCTAAAATGTAATGTTATTATTCACCAATCAGTCACAAACTACCTAAATAAATATATACAAATAAAAATAAAACATTGACTTGTCAGGGTGAAGAAATAACAGAATACATTTTTTTACACTACAATATTTTGCTGGACAACTCATGGCATTCATGTAGAGATTTCTTCATATATGGGTTTACCAGCTAGCTTAGGTTAATGTAGGCCAAGCTAACCCCCATAAAAGCCAGCCACACTGCAAAACTGCTCCCTACAATCCCAAAAGACACTCACCTTGCCAATGGTTTAGTTCCAGATCTTACCTGACAACCCCAGTTGTCCATGTTCCAAGAGATGATTTGGACCTACATATATGTAGCCAGCTGATTTTGAGATAGGTCAAAATTTTATGTTTATATTTTATATTTATTCTTTATGAATAGTATAGAACCCACATTTGTGTGCCATTCTGCAACATTAGCCAAAGATCTCTTGTTTTTATGACAGTACACATAAACTCTTTACACATAAAAAAGTTGTTCTTTTATCAGGTGGACAATTCAGTTAAATTCAATTTTATATAACAAAAATCACAACAACATTTGCCTCAACGTACATTATAGCGTAAGGTCAAGAGCCTACAATAATACAGATGAAACAGAGACCACCTCAACAATTAGATGACCCCTTATGAAGAAGCACTTTGGCGCCAGTGGGAAAGAAAAACTCCAGTTGGGGATGAGGGAAGGAAGACAAGACAAAAGACATCCTGTGGAAAAGATCCCAAATCTACAGCTGCTGAAGATTTGGGAATGTCAAAAACTAACTTAAATACCAATTGTACAATGCAAGAGTAAAGGCAAAGAACATCTCTGACCATATTTGTCAGTAAAATTGTCTATTTATTGAGGGCATGTTAAAAAAAAGTTCCTGTGCAAATATACTATATTGCCCCAGGTATTAGCGCGTCTGCCTTCACACACATATGAACTTGACTGACATTCTTAATCCAAAGAGTTTAATATAACGTCCACCCACCCTTTGCAGCTCTAACTCTGCAGAAAGTTGGTGACCTCTGTGCACTATGCACCTCAGCATCTGCAGACCTCGCTCTGTGATTTTAAATGGCCTACTGCTTCGTGACTGAGTTGCTCTCATTCCTATTTGCTTCCAATTTGTTATAAAACCACCAACACTAGCCACTAACAGACTCGTGGAATATTTAGTAGTGTGAAAAACCTGAAATCAATTATTTGGATGAGTGAGTGAATACTTTTGGCTATGTAGTGTATATATGAGCTTGCTTCCTTAATACATGGGAGGTATCCTACCATTTATATTTGTGTAAATAACTAACCTTCTCATAAATGGAAGAAAATGGCTGGCTGGATGGGGAGCATGGTAGTGTGATGGTTAGCACTGTTGTCTCACAGCTCGAAGGTCCTGGTTTTGAGTCCATTCTGGGGGTTTTCTGTGTGGAGTGCATGTTCGAGCTGTGCGCAGTGGCTTCCTCCCATAGTCCAAAGACACAAATAGGGTTAATAAGTGACCATAGGTGTAAGTGTGTCTTTCACGTTCTTAATCCTGGTGACCCATCCAGGCCTGTCATGTTCCAGGCCCACTGTGATCCTGATTTGGATAAGTAGAGTAGCATGGATGGACTCATTGTCTCTCATTTTACAGAGTTATGTTGGCGGAGTGACGCCTGAGCTAACATCATAGCTGTGGGAAGATGACACACAGCCAATGTAAAATGTAAAGATATGAAGAGAAGCTATGAAACACATGTAATTACCTGCAAAGTCCTTGGAAATAACAGTATAATAATTACAGTCAAAAGAAAACCTTGCATGCATGAGCAGTGGTTGCTCATTTCATAAAACTTGATTAATCCCAAAGGAAATGAATCAGTGATGGTCATCTGCTCTCTCTCACACACACACACACACACACACACACACACACACACACACACACACACACACACACACAAATATGTTAATTAAAATATACACTCTGAGGTAGGCTTCATCACCCCCACCCCCACGACCCTGAATTGGATAAGCAGAAGAGAATGGATGGCTGGATAAGATACACTCATTACTGTCATGCATTACTATGCTTGAGGTGCATCAGGTCTAAAAGCTGCTCCTGCACTTTTCTGTTCCCCCTTCCAATTAAATCCCTGCATGTTATACCTACAACTTCAGTGTAGGTGGGCCATACCAGCCATCATCTGTTTCCCCTGCCATTGCTGTTTTGTTGAATTAACCTTGTAATACCTCAGCAGTGTTCAGGAGTGGCTTATCATATCCTGTAGCCACCCTCCTTGATACCCAGTGTCAGCACAGATCAGGCCTCGCTGCACCAAAACTGTACTGACACACCTTGCTTAGCCCACAGGATTATTGTCATCACTATCAGCACAAAAAGGCTGATAGGACAGGTCATCCTGCTGGCTTGAAATGCAGTCTCTCTAAATTCTTGTCTTTGGTGATAAACATCCTTGAGATAAAGTGATGGCTGCTTAAGTGCAGGCAGCTACAACCTTACATCACATCAACGTCACCGACTTGCTTTCCCCTCTTACAGTTCCTCATGTTCTCAGCAGGGGGTAGTCAAACAACACCAACATGGTGCCGCTGTCAAGGATTATCATGAGGCTGCTGATCCTATTGTAGTTCCGTAGTTGAAGATGATAACCAGATTTGCCTTTGATAAATGCTGTGCATTGGCATACTTTTTTACTGTGAGGAAACACCTCATGTGCTGTAGTCTGAAGTTAGTACCTGATGCTCATATCAGCATATAGACCTGCTCCACATATTAAGGGAATAATTCTAGTACATCAATTTGAAGGATTTCAAATAGAGACTGACTACATTAAGTGCAGCAGAGCCTGGTATACCCTAACTCATAGTTTCCACAAAACCCCCTAATTTTTCCTAATTCGACAAAATAGTAAGTTTTTCCATAACACTTTCTGCCTTGTAAACAATCACATTTTTTCCAAACTCTAAGTCACCAGCTTGAAATGCAAGTTTTGGTTGAGTTTTTTTTAAACCCAGGTTGATTACTTGGTACTCAAGTGAGGGAACAACAAAGTCCATGAGTGTCAGACTTAATCGTGTCACACTGTGGATAAATCACTTGCATCTCTTGTTTGTCTTTTTCTTTTGGATGATTTAAACTGCAAGACCATGCCTCACCAAGATCATGATATTGAATTTCCTGCAATGGACACCGATAGTATAGGAAGGTACAGAAAATAAGCTTCATTATAAATAATAGACATCCAGGAGCTACTAACATGCCAGAACAACGCAGAAGCCAAAAGAGAGTGTGTGAGCAAAAGAGAGGAGTGAGAAAATGATGATGAAATTCAACTGTGAGACACATTTATAGCACATTACATGACCTGCAAATTGTGCAAATACTAATTCCTCATGTTAAATATATTAACCTGTCTTGTTAGCCTTTTGCAGAGTGACGCCATTATGATTTTCTTTTCTTTTTTTTTTATCTGTCCTAAAAAGATTGTTTGGTCCCAAAGGCTAACAGACAAATGGAAGCAATCAATATGTTACATATTGATTTGCTAATTTGCAAGAATTATTGCCTTATTGTAGTAAGGCAACAGTGGTTTATCTAAAGTTTTATTCATTTCTATCCAGATTTTTATGATGTAGTGAAAATGATAGAAAAATTGAATGAAAAGTACCAGATGGATTTATGTCCCATGAGCCTGCCTTTCATAAGAGACAAAGATGTAGCCGTGGCGTTGGTCAACACTTTAAGTAAAGACATGGCTGTACACACATCTTCAACCCTGCAGCACAGAAAATCTACACAAGCACTATTGTTTGGCCCCCAGAATTAGTGTGAGTAATTCAGTATTCAACCAAACGTGAAATACGGTCACGATCGTCCTGTTCCAGTCATTGTTCTGATGTTTCTACTCTTTCTATTTCTTGTCTGTTTTTCTTTCCACCCTCTTTGCCTGTGTATTAATTTCTTTGTCACTTTTTCCTATCGCTCCCTGTTTCATATTGATAGTTACTTTTCTTGCGTGCCTTTCATATCTGGATGTGATTCACACTCCTGTGGTTCTGTCATTGTTTCCACCTGTTCCCAATTACCTTAGCCTTTTGTTTTTCCCTCTGTCCATTCATCTGTTCACCTTCCTGTGTTCTTGCTTCTCTCTCTGCATGTCTCCTCATGTTTCTTCATTGTTTCATTGGAATTTGAACCCCCCCCGCCCCCCTTTTCTGGATAAATCTAATCTTTTTTCTCTGTTTGAATAGTTTTTTGTTTGCCAGCCTGAATAACCCTGAAGCACCTTTTGTTATTCTTCTCCAGTAAATTTCATTAAGGTTTACCCTAGTTTACCTTTCCTGTTTGCCTCTGCATCTGTCCTCTTATTGAACTTAGATGCACACGCGCACACACACACACACACACACACACACACACACACACACACACACACACACACACACACACACACACACACACACACACACACACACACACACACACACACACACACACACACACACAAACCTCCTGCTCCTGAGTTACGATGTTTTACAGAACATTATGATGCCACAATGAATTTTACTATTGGCCTTTTCCGTTTCAAGATGCCATCACTTTAAAATATCAAACATTTGTTAGAAATCTTCTGTTACTTGGTAAAGGAATTCTTAAGTTGTGGCCAAAAGCATATTTTATGAGGTCATAGTTATCTTTGGCCACTGCATGTTTGATCCTTGAGTCCCGGTGGATGTTTGGGCCAGATGTGATGATATTTCTACCAGGTGTTCTAATAAAATCAAGTCAAGTAAATCGCTATTATGGGACTGAGTACGGTCACAGCGACTTTTACCTCTGACCAACAATCTTTATTCAGTTCATCATTGAGGCCAAGGGAATATTTGTGCTAAATTTACCAAATTTTCATAAGACATTTCTGAGGTATAACATTCACAAGGTAGGGTCAACATCTGTGCCAGGGTTATTATAGCTGCGTTATTTCCATAGCTTTTATTAATAGAGTTAAAAAGTTATTTTTTCTTTGTTTTAGTTTTACTTACTTTGCAGTTTTCAGTGCTACAGATTAGTTTTGTTTAAAATGTTTACTTTCAGTTTAGTTTTGATTACTTTACATTTTATTTGCATGTATATATTTATCACTGCAAACGCATTTAAACAATTTGCTAACTGAGTGAAAAAGTGAGACCAACTTGAAAAATACCAAAACAAAAAGATTAACTGTATTTTTTTTATATTTAAAGCTTTTTTTTTACCCTCTGAAAATGTCAGTTTCTTATTTGAAATTTAGTTTTATTTTACTTAACTACATTAACTTTTGTCCGTTTGCGGGAACTGCACACCCACAGCTGTGGCAGAAGCATACAAAAACGAGGGTCACACAGTTTATCACACAGTATATCTGACACCATGAACCTGAACTGTCCTTAGCTAAAAACTACATTCTTTTCACTGTGCTCGCCCACAATGTTGCATCCAAGAAGAAACGTCAAATAAAGTTAATTATCTTTGGGAACCTCTAAGAAGCAACACACAACACAGTTGTGTACAAAGTATATAATCAAGTGTATTTTCATCTTTATCCACGTTCTGTACACATATTAAGATCCATTTCACATGAACACTATACAATAGCAATGAGTGAGGAATGGTATATTTTCTGAGCACTGAGCAGCTCATGTTGAATGGCACTTTCATAAAAAAAAAAAGAACAGGAAATCACAGAGCATGAATAAATAACTCAACAGAGAAAATGGCTTTATATTATCAGATCCATTGAGTAACAGATTTAGCACATATAAAATGCACAATGCAACAAAAGAAAACATTTGTTTGTTCCACCCTTGTGTTTTCTCTGCATAATCTGTACCGTAAATAATCCCCCCCCAAGAAACCCAAAAGATATTTGCAGCTATCAGAGGAAAAAGTGTGCTTTTAGTCCGGATTTGAGTAAAAGGCAATCTAAAATATAACGTGTTAAGAGGAGTGGTAACAAGATACATTGAAATATCAATACAATTCACAAATCTTCAATTATTCATCTCGTAGAATAGTCTTTTAATAACCAATAGAAAAAAAAAACAATACATGTTTGGCTGCTTTACAAGGAATATCTATGCTTCAAAGATATGTTTACATTTTCTGTGTGCTTCTGAATTATCCCAAGACAGTTTAGAAGAAAGAAAACATTATGAGCGAGTCAGCATCTGGTGAGGTGTGTTGGTTCCCTCTTTCCAAGAAGCAATCAGAAAACACTCTCAAATGTGATTCTGAGCTCTTGAAAATTCCTGTAAAGTTCGGGCTGAAACAGTTTTGAAGTTGTCATGAAAAGCTGTGTTGCGGGGGCGGGCCGAGCATAGCATCTTGCATGATTATTCTTCTTTATACCTTCCCTGCGTACTTGATGCTTTTTCAATCTGCTAACCACTATATGTACATACAAGCAGTGTTCACGGATAAATACCTTCACTGGTGTAGAATGACTTGCTCACAATCATCCCTACCTGGAATGGCATGGCACATTGACTGCAATATCTGATATTAATTCTCTTTCTGAGCCATCATACTATAAGGTTCACTGGCCAGAATATGAAGAAGGATTTGAAAATTCCTTTTTTCACCAGGAGGGCTAAATATCTTGCTTCATTTACTTTACGATAAGCCATCAGCAACACGGTACCATCTCTTGTGGATAGAGGCAGAGTGAGTGGGGAGTTTTAAAATCACATGAAATAACATGTAGACTGCAGACATGATGTCTTATCCAAATGAAGGCCTTATGTTCGAGTGTAGCCAGAATGACTGTTGTGCTCTCTGTTCATCTACCATCAAAATTCAATAGCTGGGCTGTTCAGCCTCATACATCATAATGGGGACATTGAGATAGGGCATTACAAAGAAGTACAAAGAAACCAGATGTTTTTCAGCACTTTCTTCACGGTGCCATATCCATGCTATATACAAAGCCAAAGTGGATATGCCTCCTTCGAGCTTGTTAAAAACATAAAAAAAAAAGATACACTAATAAGGAATTGGTGAATGCAGACCGAGTGCACATTGTGATACAGAGGATGAGTCAGATCTTGTGCCGTAGATAACAATTTATCTTTAATAGGAACTGGGCAACCTTGACTTTTGAGAAAAATGTAAAAGCAGGACACAATTGCTTTGCGCAGTTGTTGTTTCTTCTTTTTTTTCTTCTGTGGAATTTTTCTGATAGTCGACCTGACAATATAGGGGTGCGAAACGAAAGCATCCTCTCTCATCCTCTTGTCTCAGCCCACACTTGTCTACTCTCCTGTGATTTCAGACGTAGTATTCTTTGTCTTTGTTCTTTTTGCCCTTTGTGATGGCCTTTGCCACAGAGGCTGTCGCTGTGTTTTTGTCTTTGACCACTGCTCCGTTGCCCTCCGCAGTAGAATTGTTGGCAAAATTGTGGCTCTGGTCTGTCTGGTAGGAGCCCTCATCCCGGTTCCGGTACTTGTACATGGCATAGAGGAGGATAAGAATGCAGAGAGCAGCAGCAGCCACAATACCAACCACCATCCCCGTGGTGCTACTGGACTCCCTTATCACCTCCACGGCACCAGGCAGGCTCTTATCATCAGAGGCTGTGGGGTTGGCTGTGGGCACATGGGGAAAATTGGGGGGGTAAGTTAGTCCTGGTGTGTTTCGGGAGGATGGAGGAACAGGGGGCAGAAGCACCTGGTCACGGGTGTTCATTTTGCCTGCAGGGATGTGGAGCTGGTCAGGGTTGGTGGTGGGAACAAAAGGAGGTAAGGGGCGGGGTTTCTGGACTCCACCATCACCAGCGGCAGGGGGTGGAGGAAGGACTGTCCTGTCAGTGACCAAGGGGGAGTTATTATTGTAAAAGTCCTCGTCATCGGATTCCGTCATCTCCCCAGAGCCGAAGGCCGAGACCTCCACAGGGTCACCACAGTCCTCCTGGTCCGGGGGGCAGGAAGGGTGAGGAGGGAGTATCAGGGACTCTTTGGTGGTTTCAAGTGGGGATAGGAGGGTAGGAGGAGGAGGGATGACGGGGTAACGGGTGGCGATGGATGGGGGCTCAAGGGAATCCACTGTTATAATAGGCAACACTAATTCACCTCCTAGAAAGAAAACAGAAAAGGTAGGGGATCCTAAATTAGAGCAGAATTAACACTGAAATTCTGGCTGAGCAGTTGTGCTCATTAGGACGGAAGCACAAAATGCTCATTATGTACATTATTAATGAAGAACTAAACTAATATTAGATGGCTTATCAGTGATTTTATTTATAGTGATTGCACATACTATGCTGATATGCTGACGCTTGGCAACTGAGGAGAAAAGCAAACCAAAAGCATCACAATGATGTCTGGAAGGTTTGCATATGTGTGTGGGTGTCCAGATTAAGAATGTTTAATAATGCAATACAGCAAATATGTAAAAAAGAGCTCACATGCAGAAACAAACATACAAGATGACCCGTGAGAGGCGGCAGCTGAATGAAGAGCACATAATAAACACAAGAACATTAAGTTTTAAATGGCCATGCTGCGGTAAGCACATCTGTAGGCAGAGGTTGAGGAATGATAAGAGAGCAGAAAGGTTATTGTATGAATGAATCACACACAAAATAGTATGATTTTCTGAAAGTGCTTGCTATTTTACAGATCTACCGTTAACCACTATTTTAATATAGATGCCTCAACAATTCAACAATATATTTTCCTGTGTGTGTATGTGTGTGTTTATATATACGAGATACATCTACACACATTTATGGCCAGTAGGTTCTCTTTCATTATTATTTCAGTCACACTTTGCCGGGCCAGACAACAACAAACAATTCTGATAAGGTCATATTAATAATTAAGGCACCCATAATAAGGCCAGACTCTTAAGTTCTACAGCTTGTTTCTGTCACAAACCCGATCAGACTCTCTTAATGTCTGAAGTACACTCCACAAAGATTGTCTTCGATTCACTTTTGTGAGCTACAAATACAGGATAGAGAACAAATTAATGCCAGTTGACTCTGTAATAGCGATCCAAATAATGACAGTCATTTGACAGAATTACTCAATATGTGAGAATAAGACAGCTAGATGAAACTGAGAAGAGGGATCTATTTTTTTAAGAACAATGACGGCTGCCTAAAAGCACTGTATTTTGTCGGCACTCCTGGGTAAAAATAACATTACTCATCTAAGCACCCTACTACCATCGCTTCATAAGGACCAGTTGACCCACCTGTTCCCGGTTCACACTCTTCCAGGTCCTCATCATCACTTGGACACTCAGCTGATGCCACCAAAATATCATCAGAGTTCTGTGGCTGAAAGCAAACGGAGAATACAATTTCTTTTTTAACAAATACACAATAAACATTTTTCTTCATTCAGGGTCACAGACAGTCTCTTTTTTACGCTGACTGTCCTGTCTGTGAAAAAAAAACAGCACTGTACTGCTTAAGTGTTTGTGCCTGGAGCGACACTAGTAAGACTACAAGTTCAAAATGAGCCCATCTGCAGCTGCTTTTTATCCTTTACCCCTTTGGCTGACTTTATGTGTGTGCAAACAATGGAAAAACATTACTGATGGAGACTCTCAATGGGCTAAATGCTATATAACTGGGTTTTAAACAATTCTTTTATATCAAATTTGCAGAAAAAACCCCATATAAAATTCTCACATATGTTTAATGAGGATGCAGGATGCATAGTGGGCTCTGGGCAGAGTGGGCAATAGAAGGCTCACTAATGGATTACTTTGATAAATTGAAAATATAGAGAAGACCATTTTAGGATAGCTGGACAAAGAAAATGGAACAAAAAGAGCACTCTGCAGTTTTATTAGGAGAGGCAGTGGCAGTGGGGGTTCTTTAAAACCTCAGGACAACTCCAACTACTGAAATTCCTCCAATTTGAAGGGTTTTCAGCTTTTATCAGACTCAAATTCTCTGTCTTTATGTTGCCATTGTATTGTAAAAATACACTAAGCAAGCATGTTATCATTATCCTAATCCTAATACCTTGATTGAAAGTAAGTTATGCAATGAATTCAGAATCAAACATGCTGGATCAAACCTGTTATTTAATAGATTTATGAAGCATTTTAGCTTACTTATTACGCCATGAAAGGTTTTATATGCCCAATTCTTTCAGTAATGGCCGATGTAGCAGAAGGAAATTTAATGATGCTGTGAAACACTGAATTTTGTCATGGTGTGAGACTTAAATGTGGTACATTTTAGCTCATAACTTCTGTCTTGATGATCAGGAGAAAAAAAAAGCGTGTTCATGTTCCTAAACCCCTTTAAGTCCCGAAAATCTAAAAACTCTAAAAAAAATAAGCTTGTCATTGTCATGTCAAGTGTAGAGAAGAACTGGGGATTCAGGAGTGTTATCTGGTTTTGTGATTGTGTGTTGACTGACACCTTAGATTCTAGTACTGCAAGTTAAATTTCAAAATGCGCATCATTACAAGATGAATGGAACGGAAACTTCAGTATAAGCTAAACGTGACAGAGGGATTAAATAAGCTCCAAATGTGTAAACCTGTGCAAGTTTCATAGAAGAGAAGCGTCTTTTCTTACATTTGGTTACATTTATGTTTTATAAGGGGGGGGACACAAAAAGACACTGCCAAAGTATTACTCAGTTTTGTTCTTATATTAATCACAGGTTTGCATTTTTTTAAGTTGATTGAGAAATGTTAAGGATGCTCAGATATATTAGCGACCTGAAAATGTCTCTAGAAATTAAACAGAAATATAAATTTGTAATTTTGGGAAGCAATAAAGTGACTCACGCAGAGCCCCAGATTTCTACAAAGCTAATTCATTAAATTAGCTGCTATTGAGCCATATTTAAAATCGCCTTTTTTCCTACTGCGAAATACGGGCAACAGCCTTCACCTTATGAGCCAATTACCTCCCTGTTGTTAGCAAATTAGCACCCCTTTTTAAACTCGCTGACCTTTGAAATGCTCTCCCTCAAGCTGGGCGACCGCTGCCTGCGGGTGGTGGTGGTGGCCATCGTGGTGGTAGTTTCCATGATTGTGGTAGACATATCAGACACCGCCAGCGGGGTGACGGAGGTGGTGTCGGTGGTCACCACGGAGAGTGAGTCTCCGACCAGCCGCAGGTTCCCCTCCACCTGTACGCTGGGGTCATTTTCCGCTGCCAGTTTGAGCACTTGGAGACCATTGTAATACAGCCCTGAAATCTGACCCTGGAAGGGCCGCCCTTTGTCAGAACCGCCAATTTTAATGGCTGCCTGGCTGTTAAAGATGGTCAACTGTCTCCCTAAAGTTAGACAGAAACACAGAGAAGGAGAAGATGGAAAAAGGGGAGAGAACGGCAGAGCATACACAGAGACGGCATATGGAGATTTTACACAAGAACATCATCTGAGCCAGGTGGGATTTAGTAATTAATTTGTTTAAAAGCTTGTTTAGATGTTAACTCTAAAAAGGCAAATGTTGGTTAGCAGCAAGTTTATCATTTTGACTTTACACATGCAAGAAGAGGAGGCTTAAAGCCTATTTAGATGTTTATTTAAGATTTATGATTTTGAAATGTCACTGAATAAGTTAGCAGCTGCCTGTGAGAAAATTATATTTATATTTATCTCTTAGCTTTAGAGGAAAAAAAAAGAAGGTGTGAAGATACGTATCTTATGGCTCCTTTTAACAGGTAACTACTAAAATGGCAGTCTTGCCACACATCAGACTGTTTAAAGCTGAACGACAACAAAAAATTATACTCCCTCCTCCCACTGACTTCATCAGCCATTAGGCTATTAAAACATGCTTTTCCGTGGGTTTCCCCCCCGGTCCAATTGTTTTACCTCCTGAAAGGGGCAATGATATCCAACAGCAGCGCTGTCAGCACCTTTACTGATAAGCAGTGTTACATCTGAGGAGGAGGACTGCGGTAATGGGCCCAACTCAGGAGAATACTTATTAGCAAAGTTAATGGCTGCAAACAGTGATCTACTTTAACAGCCTGTCAGGGCTGTTTTGTTGCAGCAAAAAAGGGAAAAAAAAATTCAGCTTGGGAGTCTGATGTGCGCGTCGTAGTACAATGCAAGGCAGCACAAGATTACAGGGAACAAGAAAAAGGGAAAGAGGTTCATTGGGGTGAACACATCCTGAAGCTATGGTTTAAAATATGGTTCAGTTATTAGGAACGAAACCTAGTCAGCTTATGTCCAGTGTTAGTTGCACTGGTATTAATGAAAATGTTACACAGCATTTTAATGATATTTATGTAGAATAATTACACACAGTATCTAATTACACACAGTGGTTAAGAGGGATGATAGAGGGTTAGACAAGGGTTATGCGCTTTTAGATAATTTAGTTTAAAATCTTTGTTAAGGTGCAGCCTCTCCACAAGGTGTAAGGATGACAAAAAGAATTGGCAAGCACGCTATACCCGTTTGCTTCCACACTCATTTTCTTCTGCTTAAAGCTATACTGTGGCCATTAAAATTCATAGCCAGTACAAGCTCCAATTAAAATGGAAATGTATACGTCTGGGTAACCTGCACTTTGTCACCCTTGTCTTCTGGCACTGCACCTCTCAGAGGGGGGGAGTTTATTTACTAGTTATTTCAAGGGTTAATTAATTAATTAATCAATTATATTTTTACCTTTATCGAGTAGCCACTCGTCAACTACCCGACCAAGTCTGTATGGGATTCTTTGCCTAGCAATAGCCAGTCGTTCATTATCATAGTGTCCTTCAAAGAATTTGGAGAGACAGATTAAAGGTTAAAGTCTGCAAGCTGAAACATCACATGGTTAGAAACAAAGTTATAACGGCTAACAGGTTTAACAAGTTATCAATTTTAACCCAGCTGTGAGTTAAAAGAAACTTGAGCTTTACTTAGTGTTATCTAGTTATTATGAGTAACACTGTTAATGCTAATTAGAGCAAGGTTTAGGCTATTTATAATGTTCTACACTAGTTAGTGTTATTTAGCTATTTTTTTTTTCCAAGCAAAGCATGGTGTTCAGTAATTACCAATTACAGCAGAATAATTTTATGTACTTTATAAAACAGACGTTCATTCATAAGAAACAACAAGTCAAATCAGGAAAACAGTTGCATTTAGACAGTCATAAAAAGTCATGTAGTTAGAGCAGACGCATATGACTTCGATTGCAGTCACAGAGAGCCAAAGTCTCGCTCACTTCAGTGCTAAAATGCATTTTTACAATGCAGCGCATGGTATACATGCAGTGTTTCTACTCAAGCTCCCAGAAGGCAGTGACAGTATGTCAACATCAAAGACTTATGGGAGTTACAATTTTGAGTCTCTTTGGTGTTCATTCATTCATTGTTTTGTTCATTCATTTCAACAAGATAGAAACAGTTACCCGGTGAGACAGGACTTCAGCTCTCTTTAAAACACATGCAAATGCAAAAATAAATAAATTTAAATCAAATAAAAACAAGCAACATACAGTAACTACAGTATAAATTGTTTCTAGACATTAGGAGAGCCCAGATTTTATATTTAGACCTAGCACTGAGGAGTTTCTATCAATCATCAGCCACAGGGTCACTAAAAGATTTCACCGTGAGTAAATTCTTGGTGACATTACTTTGTTCCATGCACTGTCTGTTGAGATTATATTTGCAAACATGTTCAACCAATGTGTAATTAATAAAAAATATAAATTATCGTTAGCATTGAATCCATAGCATTGAAAATGCGGTTAAATGACTGGATATACCGTAAGATGTAATATAGTGAAGATTTTAAAATATGTCTGCCTTTTTTTTAATCTCACACAAATGACCAGAATACATTTCTCTTTGATATCTGATATCTATTTAAGGGAAAATAAAATAAAAAAGCAGTCTTTTAGAATTTCACCTGTGTGATGTACACTGTTCTGTGCATTGCCATGTGAAATGTTTCAAATATCACTGATTGCTGAGTGGGAGCTGACATAAAGGTGCACACCATCTTCATTACCCAATTGCGATGCATGCGCCCTCGTGTTATATGCATCTGTGCTTTGAACACCAGCTGGAGGCATAGAAAGGATGTGGTTTCTGTCCCACTATGCCAGCTGGTGCACCTGCTCTGAAAAAGGTTAATTGGTAGATTGGTTCAGAACAGGTTAAAGCACAGCTGGTTATAATCATTTTATGTATGTTTCTTTTGTGTTTTGGGTCCATGTGTATGTTGCGTGCACACAGTTTAGTAATTTTTACTGACTGTCATAAGTTATGTGGAAACCGCACATACAGTAAAACTGTTATTTAAAACAGATAAATATAACTTATGATTACAATGGTCTCCCTTTAGTGAATTTACACTATTTGGTATCTAATAACAGACAGATTAAGTACGAACAAGCACGTTCACGGCAACATTTTGAATGTCAGCAAGAATCTTTCAGGTGAATATTTATTGAAATCAACACCATCAGTTTAAATTGAAGGCCAGCAGTTCATACATTCACAGCAAAACACTGCTATATTAGGTTGAAATAGACATCATTTAGAAAAGTCTAGAGAATCCCACCTGAGTCACAACTCCACATCTTCCCGCCTCTCTACCACACTAAATGCAAATACGGAAGTAGCTGATGAAAATACCTTAATTGCTAAATTCAAAAAGGCAGCTTTAGGGAGATTTATTCATTTCAAACGGTTATATTTTTATACAGCACATAATTTCTAGTTGCGTGAGGCAACTTTAATAGATATCTTATAAACTGATAAAATAACCACGCAGGAACACTGAATTAAAATTACCCACTGGGCAAACTGCCAAGCAGTTTTTTCTTTTCTTTTTCCAAATGATTTATTTTATAACTGCTTATTCAGTGATTTCTTTTTTCAATCAGGCAGACATGCAACCTTTTCTCTCTGATCCAGAAGTTTCATGCTGTCTCACTATGCGTATAACAACTCCAAAGTTTGTCCTATTAACCTTACCTGGTGGGTAACGCTCAATGACTGGATGGTTGTCCACCTGGAGAGTGGCATTGCCACCACTGCGTGTGAAGCGTACAACATGGTACTTGCCATCATTAACTATGACAGCAGGCTCATCAATTGTGATGTCATCTGTCCCCACATTGAAGATGACACCAATGTTTCCTTGATCCTGCACAAAAACAAGAATGAACGTGACTCATTAGGCAAATGACAGACGCGGTAGGAAAAGCGAGCGTCCCCACAAATGGGTTTGGGGAAAGCCCAAGATAGTGAAACATGTTGAGCAATCACTTAAAAATAAATGAAAGTAAGGGCTAACCCTACTTAGAGGTATTCCTCTGCTTCTCAGGGCCTGTACTTTGAGCCTGAGGGCATTTGCCCGGGGGGGCATTATGCCCCACTTCAATCTGTTGCTGGATATCACTATTATGAGGGTATAACAGAGGTTGAACAGTACAGTGTCAGTTGTGGATCATAAAATAGTAATTATTACTATTTATTTATGCATTTATTTTGCAGCTTAGCAGTTTGTCGTGCCATTTGTCATGTGTTATTAAATTACATTTAATATTGATATTTACTTTGTACATCAAAAGTAAATATCAAAAGTTTCAATTAAATTAAAAACAACTCTTTCTTTGGTGATGTTTATCTTTTTATAATATTTTTCACACTTTTCTGACTAAAGAGACAATGGCTTGACAAGTTTAATCTATCTGCGTGTCAGGTCAGGAACCTTGTTTAAACAGAAACCCATATCCTTTGTGACATGGGCAGTATGTTGAGTTCTTTCTTTAGGGTTCAGTGTCATTTCCCCTCAGCAGCCAGCTACACTTTCCTGATGTGGATCACTCTTGACAGAATCCTGCTGTTTCTCTTTTGGTTGACCAACTTCTCACCCTGTCAGCCTCTACCTACTCCTGCCAACCTTCCTCAAAGGTCAAATCTGCTTCTCAACTAGCCTTTGTTTGGTACTAATAAGAAACATTGGAAGCAAACTCTGTGGGGTCTCTGCGCCTGTCCAGCCCTTGTACGTTCACTGCCTTACAGTCATTTTAACTGCAAGCCAAGGACAAAGTGCTAAGGTGGTTATAATGGACACAGTGAGAAATGGCACATAAAGCTGCAGGGCCACTTTCCCTCGACTTATAGGGGGATGCGCTAACCTTTAATGCCGGTTTAATACAGAAGCGTAAGTAGAAAAGTAAAGTAGTTGGAGAAATAAATCAAAATGTCATTCTTATTTCGCTGCAGAACAGTGATTATGCAATGTGATATTATGATATGT
The DNA here is from genome assembly GCA_015108175.1 of Pelvicachromis taeniatus. Taxonomy (NCBI): domain Eukaryota; kingdom Metazoa; phylum Chordata; class Actinopteri; order Cichliformes; family Cichlidae; genus Pelvicachromis; species Pelvicachromis taeniatus. The sequence continues at coordinate 26,753 of VURO01016609.1, forward strand.
ATAACACATACAGTAATATGCTACTTTTATCCCACCCCCATAACATGTGTATCTCAACTGTTTACAGTCAAGGACAAAAAAATCTGAAGGTTCTTATTCAAACAACCTCGACTCCTGCAGCTGGTTACACCGATTCAGACCTTGAACCAGAGAGGGAAGAGGAGGTAAAGAGTGAAAATGACTGGAGTAGTGTTTTATTTGAATAAAATCTTGCAAACTGCTGGCCTTCCATGCTATGATGTGCACAATATCTACTGGCCTTACAGCCATTATGTAAATATGTTCAACAGTGGGCCTTGCATTGCAATTGGATTCCCTGCCTCTACTGTCAGAAATGAGCTGCACAGCTTATTCCTTGACATGCACCATTTCATATAACTGATTGTTCCCCTTTTCTTCTACCTCCAGTACTGCATTACTGACTCGAAGGCTAAAAATTCAAATACGTAGACTTCTTTTCCTGCCTTGATGGTGTGATGTAAAACCTGTCTCGCTGCTTTGCTCTTAACCTCTAATCATATGTAAAATCATTCGAGAAACCTTTTGAATTTGAAATAATTATTCTTGCTGACATGGCTGGTGTTAAGTACAGAAGTTTGAAGGCTTCTTTAGAAACACTGGGCACCCTGTTAGTATATTTTGGATTGTTATCTTTTTTGATATCTAAAATCACCTGAAAGCCATCATAAACTCAGGAACAGGTGAATATGTGTAACTGAATTATGATTCCTGAACAAAAGCGGGGCTGTTGAAGTGACACAAATCACACAGAACATGAATACCCCTTTATGACAAAGGTTTACCCACTTACAATTACTCCATGTGAGCTTAATTAGTCATGGAGTTAATGCAGGTTAGCGGGAACCTTGTTAGGCTAGAACTAAGGCACACTTTAGCAAATAAGAAATCGTTTTAATGCCTTTTGATATGTACTCACTATAAAT
>VURO01016609.1:27716-94868 GCA_015108175.1 Pelvicachromis taeniatus
TATAAATTCCTTATATATGTTTTTTTTTTTTTTACTGTCAGTGTTATCCTTTACATTTTCTTTCTATACTTATCTGTAACCTACATGGAGAGCTTTGGATGTCCGTCGTTTAATTATTCCTCCGATGATGCAAACTGATGAGTAGTCATTAGGCAGCTACAGGGTAGTGTGACCTCAGGTCAAATTCAACCCGTGTCCTCTGGACAACAATTAAAATCTCCAGGGCCAGAAGAGTCTGCCTGGGGGTCCTTATGGCTTCAAAAAACACTGCTCCTATTTTGCTTACTCAGTCTTAGAGCGTGATTGCAAAATAGCCCTGAAGCACCTTTTGACAGCTGGCAAAGCAACACTAATGCACCCCAGTTTTAGTAAACAAAAGCTTGGCCATTCCAGTCAACACATTCTCACTCCCAACTTATCACATAGTGATGCTTGGTCATGACCCCTCGGCATCACAATTTTACTCACTGCCCTTTAGCATCATTTTTTCAGTGTGCAGGGTAAAGCATCTTCCAGATAAAATAAAAAATTGAAGGCAATGTGGTGCTGAAACCAGCATTTTGCAAATCCTAAAGTGAGTCGACCCTTGTAGACCTCCATGATAAAAATGCCAAACTTTTCAGCACAAATAAACATATTTGCAGCCTGGAAAAGCATTTTTCTGTCCTCTCAGTGTACTTAACCGAACAGGCGAACAGACAATACAGATGGCAACATGAATATAGCATATTTCCAGATTTACATGTGCAGTGGTGCAGAGTGCCAGATGTTTGAATGATTCTGGAATAAATAAGGAATGGATAACTGACCACTGTATACACAGCATTATGACAACTGCATTGAGTCAAAAAAAAAAAAAAAAAAAGACTCACCCATGAAAATTATATAAAGGCTCAAAGTTATATATTTTTATGGGTGTGGTTGTTTTATCTGACTGACATTAACTCGTTGACTGTGAGTGTGTCATCAGTTCCTTAACTGCAAAGTGGTATTTAATGCCTATGTAACTGTATAAAGTGCATTTTCTTGCACACTCTCTCACTGAGCTGTTTTGTCACCAGCTCTGATGGACCGTTACTATTCTCCACCAAAGGTCTTTCATTCTAGCATCTCAATTCTCATCTTACCTGCTTCCGACTATAATTCATGTAAGGGAAAAAGTACTGATTATTATAAGGATATGTGATTTTAAGGATTTGCAGCTTCTTCGGATGAAATGATGACATGAAAAGATGAATTAAAAGAGTTACAGCACTAACAATTCTTCTGTGATGATACATCGCCGCCGCCTGATATATTTTTAAACAGAGCACAGAGTGGACAGATCATGATTCTTTTAACAAGACCAGCATATCTGTCTGTCTCGGTTTGTCACCAGCCAAATGTCTGCCTCTATATTGGCATGGTTTACTACACTCTCTACTAGCGACTTTTTAGAGGTGGGTGGGAGTCTGCAGCAATACTGTTGGGATTTTAGGGACTTCAAATCTTTCTCATAAATATAGAAATGAAAAAAATGCTTCAGTGCTTCAATCAGGTGTGTCGCTGTGGTCGAGGGAAGGCTTCCATTAATATCTGATGGTAAAGACACATCATAAATGAAGGAAACTGAGCTATATTATCTTCTTTCACATATTATCAAAGCTACTGATTCCCAAATAAAATAAGTTCTGAATAAAAAAGTGTAATTGTTACTGTAAAATATATTCTGGCTATATAGCCAACTGACTTATCACCTTGGTGATATTGGTGCATAAAAATCCACTTAAGGAATCATTGAGGTCCATTCCAATCTCATCCAGTAAGTTGATCTTTTGCTCTTGAAGCTCTGCTTTAACAATTCTAATAGTCTCCATTTTGTGCAGTTCTGTTTTGTTTCATCTTTTAGTCACTCATTAAAAACATGACCATTTGAAAACAGCATTAGCCACTCTGATGTGCTCTCAAGTGAATATGGTGATGGTTTGCTGCTTTTGTGCAGAATAATTGGTCTTTTAAGCTGGTGTATGTACCATGTTCAAAGTCATATTTTTGAGCTAACCATGTGACCAGCATATTACAGCAATCTTCAGCAGCTCTGAAATTCCACTATAATTTTTCATCACAGTGGTAGTTTTGAATGAAAGGGGTGACATCTGAAGAAAATCGAAACCATAAAAACCTCAAATCATTTGTTTCCTTTACTATTTTCGACTCAGTTATTCAAGCCAATGTGCAGTTTTGCTCTCAGTCGTCCTCTTCTACAGAGGCCAAATTCCAGCGTGGAAACAGAATGAGATAAAAAGAAGAATTAACACTAACGCAGAATACAGTAAAACAATCGCAACTTATGTCTCCACAAAGCAAGAAGGTGTGAAATTGTTGGGAAGCTAAAAAAAAAGCAACTTCAACACCACCTGAACTGCTTTGGATTTCCCTCCGCTGAGCAGTAATAAGGTGTCAAACTCAGCAATCTGTCTGTGCGCAAGGACTTGGCAGATGCTAGGAAAAATGTTTTCAGCTCACTTTGCATGCAGGCAGGAATCCTTGCATTTACTAGCAACAGTCTATGGCTGGCAAGGTAAGATTCAGACTTTTTTCAAAGGTGCTTGGACATGTATGTATGTATTTATTATTTTTTTCTTATGTAGTCTGGGAGAAGATTGGGCCACCCCGTGCTCTGCTGCTGCTGTGGGCCTTGGTCTGAATCGGCCTGGGCCCCGTGTCCTTGGTGGATTCCAGGGGATATTACAAGGGATACCTACTGGGGTGAGCGGGGGAGCTGGTCCCAGGGAGGGGCTACTTGGCCCCCTCATTCCTTCCCTCCCCATCCCCAACTGCCTCCCTTTTCCCACTCCATCACAACCACGCCTATGGGCCTGGGGCTCGGTCTGCTCTGGTGCGGCTGGCTGCTGGCGGATCCTGCGGGCATGTAACTGCAGCCCCCTGTAGCTTCTGCACCATGGCTGCTGGGTGACCCCACGTCTGGGGTGCTCCTCAGCTCCTTCCAGGAGGGTGGCACGGTTGCCCCTCCAGTGGTCCTTCTTGGGCTCTCGTGCTTTGGGCACCTGGATCTCCTCCATACCCTTCATGCCCTGGGGGGTGGGGCTATGGCTCTCCACATGCAGATCATTCCATGGAGAAACCTTTTGAATACAAGCGCGCTCACGCACACAGGTATACACACACAGGTGTACACACAGGTACTCACAGACACAAACTATATCTTCCTTGCCCGCTACCTCAAAGCAGATTATGCGCTGTTGGTGTTGCGTGCTGCACAATAACATTTAATATTTAGTATTTACTGTTCCTGACACTTATCTAGGTTATTGCTGTGGTCCCCATATTGTGTTGCTCTGCGCTGCTTTTGCTTGTTTACTTTTGCTTTTTATTTTTGTTTGTTTCAACAGGTGATCCAGTGGTGATCATTGTCCCTCATCCCTTCTGTTTCTCTCTCTCTTCCTCCCTTTCTTTCTCTCTTTATCCTTTTCCTATCCCCCAGTCATGTCTGTCCTGTCCTTAAAATAAAATAAAATAAATAAATAATTACAACAAAGGTCAATCAAATGGACCAATGTGGCAAAGCTGTAATGATCCACTAAAATAAAATAAATCTGTTGGGCAGCTTTCTTGGCCTTCAGACAATAATTCTGATCGCTAAAGTACCAAAACGGGACAGGCAGAAAAAAAAGATTCAGACTTTTAAAACTGAAAATGCAATTTAAATGAGACGATTTAAAGAAAAACATTCAGGTCAGGATTTTTGAACCAAAAGTAAAAAGTAAAGTAAATGACATGTGGAGGAAAAACACTTTTTGGGGTTAAATGTTAAACATTACAGTTTTTAGCTATAAAATAAATATTGTTTTTCAGTATTATGTGTAAATTATACTAAATCCACTTCACAATTAGCAGAATATCTGTTAAAACAAAACTATGTATTTGGTTTGGTAGGACGAATGTAATGCCCCTTTTGAGTCTTTCCCTTTGCCCTGCACTCAGAGTTAACATTAAGAGACAGAGTCAATGCGGTGTGGAAAATAAGGAGATGATGACAAGGCATGATCTTTTTTATTTGAATCTTTTACCTGCTTCTATGTGTCGTATTTGCACCAAAAAATATTTAAAAAAATCAATTTTAGATCAAATGAGTCCAATAAATCAGGTAGAAAATACTTTTCCACATGCTTAACAGCAGTTACGTTAATACAGAGACTGATATTACAATTCAAATTCCTTTTAGAATAAAAACGATATGAATAAAAGAGGCGCACACCTAAATCACAACTGGTTTCAGAAGGGCGATATAAACTTTTTCATCAGAAGAATTATTATTTATTTTTTTTGCAATATAAAAAATTTGATCTGATTGTTTTCAGGTTGGGTTCTTTGTGCACATGGGGTCCATTTGCCTTTCCTTTTGCGAATGCCCAACACAGTAAAGCACGCCCAAAACGACGGCTTCTGAGCTGAACTGGTCTCCTGGAACGGACGATAGCCGTCTTCAGGGAGCTGATCAGACACAAGACACGAGATTAGATTAGCCACTGAGGACATATTCATCACTTTTGTGGATATGACACTAAGTGCGTGCGCATCCACACATGTAAACACCAGACAGCTGACCTGAAAGCTTCATAATCAGAATGAATCCAATTCAAATGAGAAATAATAATTAAACATAAGAGGAGCCAGAATTTTGCTTTCAACGGTCAGATTTGTAATTTTATGAAGGTTTTTTTTTTCTCTTAGTGTTTACCACAAAGTGTCTGCTAATAAGATAGCGACTTCGAGTTACGAGTTTTGTCAACAGATGTGATTTTAATTATTACACCATTCACAGACGTTTGACAGATCTCCCTTCTGGTTTTTATCACTGCACACCTGTCCTGTGGCTCCATACTAAAAAGCCTGATTTCCCTCCAGAAAAAGGCACCATTGCAGGCAGATGCTGAGGTGCCACTTGGCTTCAATGACCACACACACACACACACACACACACACACACACACACACACACACACACACACACACACACACACAGATTCATCACCAGAAAAAATCTCGTAATCTGCTGACGTGCGTGCGCCTCTTCTCCTTCTTGTACTTGTGATTTATTAATTCCTATTTTATTTCAATATTTGGACTCGAATACCACTAATCGGTGAATCATACAAGCTGTGATGCTTCTGCGCCAAGTTAGAATAAGGACAAAGTCTAGTTAAAACTTCATTTAAAAATAGACCGAGAGGTTTAGTTATATCCATTTCATTTAATTAAGATGGGAGAATTAGAACTCCAACAGCAAATGTGAGCTCATTTCCTGTTTTTTTTGGGGCCTTCATCAGCTTATTTGGATGAAATGATGATATAAGACTTACATGTTTATTCATATAAAACTTTGCCACCTTAGCTGTCTTTTTCTTCCCCTTTTTGTAGCTGTAACTATTTCTGCGCTGTCTATATTTATGTAACTATTGTTGGAAATGCTGGCATGAACAAAATGACAGTGTAGGTCACCACTTACGTACTGTTCATTGTGGCTTGCCTACTTCTTTCTGCTGGCATTATAAAGGTTGAAAATACTGCAATCAGCACCAGGAACAGCTTATCAGTCTATCGATAGAATAACACGCTCTGTGGCGACTCGTGAGGGAAGCTGTAATCTCTTGTTAGCGTTTCCCTTTAAGAACCCGTGAGCTACATGGCTGCCTTGTTGTCGGAAGCCTGTGAGCATTTGAGAAGTAGCTGCAGCCACTCTGAAGCAAACGATGACATCATAGTAACTGTAATCTACGCCCTCCGAAAAAACTGTGCATATGCACAGGGCCAACAGATATCCAAATGTTGTGAATAATTTTGCAGAAAGGTCATGTGATGTGATATCATGGTGTCTCTTTCTCTGCCTCCCTCTCAACATGCAGACCTGGCCTGGATAATAAAGTTTAACAGCTAAGAAGCCAGCTTAGAGGAAACACACAGCAGCATTGTTTTTATTCATTTATTTTTACTTTTGAATAACTTAAAAAAGTTAAATTCAGTCTCAAGGTCCAGGATCTCATTCAATTACAGTGAACTTGGCAAACCAATTTAAACTGGTAAGCTGCACTGAGCTGAGAAACAAAACACTGAAATCTCACATTTCAGTGTAGTGAAGTTCATTTTGCGGTTTCATTTGTTTCTAACTATGTATTTACATGTTGTTCGGGCATTCAAATAGTTTCTGTTGCATTTGGGGGAAGTCCTAGTTTGCAGACAGAGTAGACTAATTTGAACAGTTCTGATAGGCTGCACACCTCACACAGACCAAATTTCCATGACATACAAAGTATGTTGTCCTTTTTACCTCCTAAACCAATCACGATGCTTCTTTATAACCGTAATTACAAAGTATGACATTAAATAGCACAATATGAATGACCATAAATGCTATTAAGGATCATTTATTCTACACAGAAAGTCTGCTCTCATATAATCACAACACGATTTTAAGCTCATGAATACAGGATGCAGGTGGTATGAGCAGACTCACTCGTAGAAGGAAATAAAATGAATAGCAAAAGTATCTTAAGATCTCTCTGGGCAATCATTCTTACATTTACTGTCTAAGTAACTCCACTTTAAAAAAAAAAGAAGTAATATTTAGAAATCAGAAAAAGAATGAGCATAGTATTCAGAGTATTCAGAGCATAGCCGCAGGTCATATGTATGAAATATTTAAATTCTAATCTCCTTTAAGTGTTTTTTTTATCCATCATAGCAGCGTGATACCGTACCAGTCTTCCCTTTTTGTGACTTAAAGCCACACAGATTCACGTTCTTACTATGTGCAGCTGAAGATAGTCTCCAAGCCCATGGGTGCTCTCCACTCGCACCAAGATGGCATCCTTCTGCTGAGTGCTGAAGCCCACGGCTAAGCGGTCAGCTCGGGTGCTCGGGCGCTCATTGGGGGCCCAGGTGAATGTGATGAGAGCCCCGCCTTTCCCGAAGATATACGTGGTGCCAGCTGGAAACAGAGGCGATAAGAAAAAGATGAAAGGACAGACTGTAGCCAGAGACACTTTTGAAAACAGGCAGCGTTTTTAACATAATTAGTTCTGCCTTATCAGCTGTCGTCACTTAGCCTTGGTTCTTTGAACAATTTTAACATTTGTTATTTTTTTTTTTCTGGAAGTACCAATCCTTATTATAAAGAGATGAGAATCCACGTCTCTCTTTCCTTGCACGCACACTACCTTTCATTTTTCAAAATCATGCCATAGGCAGAGAAAAACTTCAACCAAAGATTGGAGATTTATTAAAGAAACCCACTCATGAATCTCCGTTAAATAGCCTAAACTACTCAGTTTGATAAAGCTTTGCTTTCACAGATGTAAACTTATCTTGCACCATGGAAATCCAGAAACTAACGGCATCTTTTGTCCCTGTACCTTCTTTGGTTTTTGAAAAATACGGATGATATTCGGGACAGTTTTAATTTGTTTTTTTATAATTTAGCAAACCATTTAATAACCACAGTTAAAATGCATCCCAAACACTTCATATTCAAAATAGCACCTAGTGCAGTATCTAGCAGTTGCCTGAGAAAGAAATATATTTGCTTGAACCTTTACTGTGCAAGACTTTCTCTGTGCTCAGCAAGATTTCTGTCTCCTCGAGATAAACAACATTCGTGTTGATTTGTCATTTGCAAGTCTTGCTTAAATTGCAGAATCCATATGCTGATCAGCTTGTAAATAAGACACCTACATATTCCTAAATTCCTAAAAAAAAACAAAAAACCCTGCATAATGGCATTTCAACCTTAATTTGCTAAATTCTTTCATTTGTGTACTTTAAGCCATGTAATACAAACCACACAGCTTTCAGAGTTTAAATGTGGAAAATCTAAGTGAGGACCAAGCGCTGTCCGCAGCTTACAAAGTTATGCAAAGGCAGGTGATAGTGCAGTCACTATAATATGTGGCCGTAGCAGAAACGAGAATGGCTTCAGGTAGTACAACACAAACTCGTGTTGGATCGTTTCAGCAGCTGAAACCTAAGAGCTGTTTTCACGACTGGTAGTTTTCAATGCATGAATCGCTCAAAGATTTAAGTATAGAACCTCAAAGAAACACTTGAGACAAAATTGTAGCCTCAATGTCAACCTTCTACAAAGACTCCACTCTTCAGCGTAATGGGCACTCACCATACAGGTTTCCTATTGACAGGATCAAGCTGCTGGTTGGATGCTTTCTTAACATTAAACGCCTAATCCAAATGCTGAAAAAACATCCTGTGCTGGCTTTGAATTTAAATTAAAAGGGCAGGTTCTCTGACAGCAATTATTTTAAAACAAAATTATTTCTTACTGAGGTAATCTTAATTAATGTCAGGGATTTGCAGTCGAATATGAGTCAGTGACATTAGTCACATCAAAGAGCGGTTTTATTGGCTTCTTCCTTTCAGTTAATGTTATTCACAGCTGGCCTCTTAGTCTCCTCTTCCCAAATTACTTTTGAGAAGACTGAAAAGGTTTGTGTGTCCTTGTAGATTCTTCTCTTCTTCTTAGATTACTTTTCTTTGCAGAATTTTGAATGGAGACTTTGTTACTTTTCACAGTGATGTGTGATGGGTTTTTAGATTCATTTTCAAACCACTATCTTGTTTATCATGCCTGTGTCTTAAACAAAATGTAGGTTACGAATAATAGCCGTAACAACTCTGTGATGGGCCCCAGGGCAGATATTTAGATTTTTTTTAGGTTCCTACTGCCAGCAACCAAAGCAGGCTCTCTCTCTCTCTCTCTCTCTCTCTCTCTCTCTCTCTCTCTCTCTCTCTCTCTCTCTCTCTCTTTCAGACATACACACACATAAACACAATGTATACAGCAGTAGCAGTAATACTAATATCAATAACATCGTTCCAGCTTTTGATCAGAACCATGGATAAGAGCCATCGAAGGAACAGACACATGTTTTTAAGCTTATGCTATAAACTTGCACCATCTTCCATAAGCCCAAAACAGAATCAGCCTCACTAAAGTCATATAAAGACATTTGTAATGTGTGTAAGCATGGCACAAATGAGAGAAACCCATTAACCACAGATCCTCACAGACTTATTTATAGGATTCCTCATTCACAATCGTTTCTTATGGTCCAGCTTCTAGATACATCATGCACATATATTGCAGTATAATTTGCATATTTCCAACCTATAAATGGGAACAATGTTTCAGTGTTCTATAAAAACACAAACTATTCACCAACCCAACATCATCTTTCGGAGGTTGCGCTGAGTAAACTCACTGATAACACTGCTCGAATCCAGAGTCCTGCACGTATACTCATCCTGTTCTAGCCTTCGTCTTATGAACTGTACTTTAAAAAAATGTGTCCTGCTAAACATAATTTACAACAGCGCAAAGGAGGCATAAACAGGTTTGCATGCCTCAACCACAAATGACTGAGAGAAAGGCCAAGAGAAAAAAAATAAACAAACAAAAAACAGTCAAATATTTCCCAGCATGCCTCTGTGCCATCAAAATGTATTTAGAAAAGGTCTCTGTTTTAATCAGCGGAGAGTAAATATTTGCAGAGCTAAAATTCAATTAATAAAGAAAATGTATACTGCATAAACAAGCTTCAATCCAAAAGATAAAACTGTGAATTAAAAATATTAGCAGGACTAATTATCTGGTAACTATCCCCCCCCCCAAACCCTCTGGACCTTGGGGCATTGTCTCAACTGCCCCATCGGATGCCAAGTCTTTGTTATGAAAACAACATAGCATTATGAGGGCTTATAGTAATAAATTCTATCTACAACTTATAGTACAGTACTTGTGTAGATAGTCTACTTGCCAGTAAGGAGTTCCAAACTAGTACTTCACCACATACTCAACCAAAATCAAACACTGCTGGTATTTGTTGGAGGGCCATAATGCTGCAGTTGATTATACCATACAAGCCTTCATGATTCCTAGCTCTGTTTACTCTTGTGAAAACAAACAAAGAGCAGGCAAGCCACGGTGTGGTCATGCCACATGTTCGGAGACCCCATTTCATATCAGGCCTCTTTTCAAATTTCACTGTGCAGTATAAGCCAGGACACCTCTTTAAAAGTATACTCAAGAGGCTTAAACCTCATGAACTTCTTGTTCCCAGTTTTGGAAGTCGAAATACCACACTTTGGTAGATCGCTGCAGCACATTTAATAGTGTGGTGAGTAAAAATGTCACCAAATGTCATCAGAAAAATGTGGAGGACTTCAGTTATAGCTAAATAACAACAACAAAAATGTAGCTTTATGAAATAAAACCATATTTTAGCAAAGAAACAGATGACATTTTCATTCTATTCAAATAAGCCAAAGTCATGCTTAATTACCAGATAAGTCATCTCGTGTGAAAACAGCAATTTAACACGTAGTCTTGCACTGTAGCTGTGTCGAGAAGTTAGAAAATTATATCTGCCTATTATTATATACTCAGCTAAAATATAACTGACATGTTCACATGTAGGCTAATGTACACCGCAGAGCTGCCATGTATTGTTCACTGTAATTATTCATTCTTTCCATACTGGGTGCAGCAAAACCTAAATGGATATTAATGCAAGTGACGGTGAACAACACTGACAGATGTGCTAAGGGAAAGTTCAGACGCAGCTACTAACTGACTCCAGCAGACTGAATTAGTCAAGTGGATATCTTCCAAGGCTACGGGGCTTTTAACTGCGAGTGTTTACTCGCTAAACCGCAGCGGATGGATAATAACAAAATAATAGGGAGTTGGAACAAAGAAGAGTATTGGTAGATGCCCTCTTGATTCAGCTAACGCCTACACATGAAACTGTGTATTAATTTTATCATTAGTTCAGATTGGTATCAGGAGTGATTTCATATATTTTAATGGTTTTGTCTAGGCTAAAATACAACGGACCAAAAAATCCAATCCTGTCTTTACTGTACTCAATTACGTGTGAACAGATTTCCGAATAACTAAGCTAACGCTCATTAACCAAATGGTCTTGAAGTACAACACTTGATATTGGGTGACTGCATATTAATTATGGACCTATGGAAGTGTATTTCGGAAATTAGGAAAATTCAATTAAGTCTGCTGGAAGAAGGGATTTCTTTGTGGGGAGTCCACACTGATGAGATAAACAAAAACAACAAAAACTCTCAGTCTCCAATCTCAGAAATGATTTCCCCCGTCAAAGAAACATCTCACTACAAACAGTTTCTGAACACAAAAATGTAGTTTGGGATCACACGGACAGAAAGGGACAGAGCAGAAAGGTGAACAAAGGCAGCAAGCACTAATGTGCTATCAAAAAATATAGAATATTAATACACCTGCACAGAAACACCTGTCTATAGATAGCAGTAACTCCTGAATTAGTCATAACATTAAAGCATTTCAATACACCTTTCTGCCTTCCTGTTCTGTCTCCTCTTATCTCTTCTATTCTGTGGCTGAGCTCCATCAACAAAAGCACACATAAAATCAAAATTATTACTATAAACGTCACAATTTGTTGCTTTGTAACAGCTCCCTGCTCGCTCACTCTCTGCCGACTACCTCATGGGAGTTCTCTTGTCTTGCGGCTGTACATTGCATCTGTGCTTTAATAACAAGGCATCCTTAGAGATTCTCAAAGGCAAAGTGTTCACTGTATATCACATCATTATTAGTTTGCAACAGTGGCAATTAACTATATTTTACACAGGCACTGCAATGCTCCTGCTGACTACTATATTATATATGTGAATAATAATAAAGCGATGGAGCATATTCACTGTGCAAATCAAATTAGGGATATTAAAGATAAAATATGTAAGATAATGACCTGAAAACGGCTTCAAACATTAAGAAAATAAATTAATCATAATCCTAATAAATAATTGATCAGTACGGTGTTAAGAATTAATACCTATGACTTCATGTCAAATGTACGGATTGACTGATATTTACCAAAGTTACATGCTATCCAAGTACTGCCAGCCCATGCCCTTACGTAACACAATTTTGTACCCCAAGATGAGCTAGTGAGTCAATGAAGCATCCAGTCTGCTCTCAGTCCATCACGAGAGCAAGAAGATTTAGTGCTGCCCAGAGCTCGTATTTTTTTTTTATACCATCTATGATTCTGACCTCTTGTCAGTCATGTTGAAGGGCAGGAAGTCAATGAATGAAAGAGTAAACATAACGATGGCGACGGCACACGGCAACGACCCTGGCAAGCAACCACTAGAAAGCAGGATTAACATGAAAGGCAGCTGGCTAGGGTTTGTTTATACCCTAGCACCTATCCCTCCCGCCCGCCCGCACACTGTGCATAACACATTCCCTCCCAGCCAGCATCAAGCAATACTCAGGACTGAAGATCTGGTTCCCACAGCAAGCCTAAATTATACAGTTTCTCTCACAGATCACATGCATGTTGGTTATATTATAATTTATATGCTTTAGCAACATCTATCAATAAACGTGATCACCACTTGCTCTATTTACCATAGAAAATAACACTAGAAACACCAGGGGAGGTCATTTTGATTCCATCCTCCAACAACCGCAGCAATAGTTTACATAAAGGTTAAGTTTTCATCTCATTTTTCTAATTCTATGCACAGTGAAGTTTTTGTTTTGGGATGTTGCTTGTTTTATAAATGATTTCATCACAAGCTGTAAGGGTAAAATAGTTTTTTAGAATCCACCAGTTAACACCACGCTGCTCCTTAGTCTGCAGTCCTGCTCAGCTTTACTTTTCAGGTTTTAAACCCTATTTTGACCACTCTGCTCTGGATTTCACTCTTTATTTTCTCAGATTAGTTCTCCACCCACTGGATTCTCTGCTCATCTCATCTTTTTTTTTTTAATTTAGACCCTGATCTGTTCAATCCTGCAGTAATTACTCTTTTATCTAACTACAGTCTCCTAAATATTTATATATCAGTCATATTTAGCCTTTCTATCAAAATGTACGTGTTGCCAGGAAACCAAGCATGGGGCTAATGTGTAGCGTAGCATTTTTACGCTGATTTCCATGGGGGTCAAAATGACTCTGTTGGCAGTTGTCGGCTTTTGCAACATTCACCTCATCTAGAGTTAGACATGCTATACACTGAACCTTTAAAAACTTCTCTCAGTTTAACACAGCCCCCTCAGCATATAATGATATCATATGAATAATTAGCTTTTTTTGTAATGCATAGTAATTACGTAAAGCACCTGAATTTCTATAAAGAAACCATGAGTGATTGTCATGTCTTAATGGCTCTTTACACAACAAATGTAACAGTATGGATTGCTTGTTTGTGCCAAGATGCATGCTACCCACTCAAACATCCTGTTCTTTTCATTTGAGCTCTCAGCCAGCTGAATACGCGAGAGACGAGGCAACATGCTCATAGGACTTGCAAAATACGCTAGATGCTGGCGATAATTTTTATCACATGTATCAGTTAAGATGTGAAAAGGTTTGAAAACGCCCCCTGAGCTTGCTGTCGTAAAGAATTCCTGCGGCCAGAGGGAGAGAATATTTGCTGTCATAATGAATCATACAAAAAGCAACTAATATCAGCAACATTACTGACACAAAGCAGTGCAATAAGCTGTAAATTACTCATCCTCTCATTGCCATTTAAATAATTTCTGGTGATTATGATCAGGATTTTCATATCTAAGTGCACCTAAGGCTGTATAATGTCAATTAACAGCTCTGAATTAGCCTGTCAGCCTCCAGCAGGACAAAAATGTCCAAGTGTAGTACAGTATAGAGTACACTATGCTGTGGAGGCATCAGACAGACAGTTTGTGAAGGGCAACAAGGGCACTTTACTGGGAAAACAAAGCTGTTCAATTAAGAAAATAAACTGACATAAATATTTCATCTGTGAGCAGTTTGCTGAAATAGAGGGTTATGGAGAAATATCAAGTTCGAATTTATCGTTTGACTTATGGCATCTGAGGCACACTTCTTCCACGGTCTATTAAATACGGCTCACTGAAACGATGAAAATGAATAGTGCAGCCTAAAGCCTGACAGAGAGGACATATGGCTCCCAAGTAAAAATATGGCGTTCACGTTAGAAAGTGGCATCATATACTTAGCACAGTAAACACAGACTTTGGAAATCAAATCAATCAAATCAATTAAATCTGATCAACCAAAAGCCAGACTGAAAAACGTTATGAATCTTAAATAAGCGCACATTCAGCTGGCGCACGCAGGCTTCAGCTGTATTATGCTTGAATTGCAGTTTCTGCTCCCATCAGCAAGATGTATCCACGCTGTCACTTCTTAAATTGAATGTCTGCAGCTCAGAGCACCTCCAACAAACCCCGTCTTCGAAACTAGCGTTAAGGTTTTGCCCCGCTCAGATTTCAGGTGATGTGTGTCCTGGTGAAGCTGTTTTGACAGTGACTCAAGTGCAAGACATCTCCCATCAATGTGCCACAATAGCTTTTATGACCATGTCAGTGATAATGACCCCAGCCTTCTCAGACTTTGCCCTGTCAGCTGTCATTGTTGAAATAAAGCGATATTAGAGTTACCTGTGATGGCTTGATCGTGAGGCAGGTGTATTTTAAACATCTGAAATCGAAAACAGTTTTTAACATTGCTTATGGTTTTTATTTTCTAGCAATAGCTACTCAGTGTGCTTAACTCTGCCATGGGGGGGGGGGGCACGAGCCAGTTTGCGCCTAGTGCTTCTCCCCAGTAAATGGGGAGAGTTGCGTCAGAAAGGACATGTAGCGTAAAACCTTTGCTAAATCAAATATGCTTCATGAAGAATGAGATTTCCATACCCGATCAGTTGAGGACTGGGCTAACAACAAGCGCTGCTGCTGCTGTTGCCAGCAGGGTGCCAGTGGAAACTGTGTTAGTGTTTGCTGAAGACATAGGAGGAGGAGGGGAGTTTGGCAGCAGCGGAGAGAAGAAAATGTAGACAAAGGATGTTAAAGATGGAACTGCCAGGGAGGAGGGAAAAAGGAAGACCAAAGAGATGGTTCAGGGATGTAGTGAAGGAAAGGGTTGGTGTTTGGAAAGAAGAGATGGGGTGAGATGGAGGCAGCTAAGGGATCAGCAGAAAGAAGAAGAAGGAGAAGATGAAGAAGCCATTCAGTGTGCTTCTAGTTTAATTTATGCAGTATAAAGTAGCTCTGATTGCTACTGGTGGAGTGCCCTATTCCCACCATGGATTCAAATTGTCAAAGAACTCAGAGGGAATGATGACGCAAGTAAAGCAGCATTATTTTATCTCACTGAGATGAGCCTAATAGTTACAGTTCACTTTTCTCTCTTCAGGCCACATCAGAGCTATATTAAAGGAAGACCTCATCACTTTTACACATCAAAGTGTGTTTGCTGGTCTTGGGGAGTAGCATAAAGGCTTGAGTGGCTCCAGAGGGAACTGCATTAAATCTGATAAATGTCGGTTAGAACTGAAGACTACAAGTTTGGGAATGAATAAAAATCTGGTAGTGAGGCCATGCAGTCTGCTTATTAGACCTCCTTGGCCTTGCTTATGCTTTATTGTGCGTTATCTACTTGGCAGATACATCGAACTGAATCATAAAGTTGCATTGTGGGTAATACAAATAGCAGGTTTTGGCACCAAAGAAGAATGTGTCGAATGGAAAAAAGGCGTTAACTTTGATCCTATTCTTAACTGTCCATGATGTGCTTGACAGTGTAATGCTATGCTCTCAGCTGGGTTGTGTTAAAATGGTGGCACATGCATGCTACTGCTAATGCAAACTGAACATTTCCTCTCACTGCTGCTTCAGATTAAAAGCATTCAACTGGCAAAACACAGAGCGGGCTTTTAATGATTTATCAATAATGTGCCTGCAAAGCAAAACAACAGGAGTTTGCTCTACCAGGCTATAAACCGATACAGCTGTTGCTTCTCTGCTGCATGTCTGCCAAAGTAGCTGCTAAAGGATGTCAGGTGTAGTGTAAAATCTTACTTGCTGTGATCACAGTAAGAAAAGGTGTCACCGTCCCAACTCTGATATTACTGTATTTAATGACGAATGTGATTTTGAGATCCCAAAATGCACACTGGAGTGCTCTAATAAGCATCTGTAATCTACCAGTTATATGGCCTATGGAGAGAAAAAAAAGGAACATGCATGACACAATTGTGCACCTTTAGCAAAGCATATTATAACAGGGCTTTACTGTGTTGAGAATTTGAAACACTACAAGACCTTGAAAAACTGGATTTCCTAGAAACCTTTATTCCACAGCTGCATTCATTTATTTTTGCGTTTTAAACTCTTTCTCATGGAGCACCTCTGGAGTCTTTATATTTTTTAATTGATTTTTTTTCTCCTCTTGGTTCTTAGAAGCTGAAGTGTCCATTATGTACCAAGACATAACTTCGGCCAAAAAACCTCATGGCTTGATACTAGAGCAATGTTAAACTGGAAACCTCCTGCTACAGATTTGAAGAATTTCATGCAAAAGCTGAGCAATTAAATCCCTGTTTTCCTTCGTCTTGATATCAAGACTGTCACGTCTGTCATGCAAGCAGAAGTTTCTGATGCAATATAATGGTACAGCAAGCCAACCTGTAATGTGCTCTGTGACGTACTAAAAAAGACATCACTCTCTGTGAATGTGACCCTTCTTCTTTTTATCGACGACCATAAATGTATGACCAACGTATTAACTACACTGCACCTCAAAAGGAGCCCTGCTAATGCTCACTGTAACGTTGCACATAGGCAGGATTAAAAGACAATGCTGCTTTTCTTACCAGCCCCCATATAGGCCTACATCTCCTACTAATGCAGAAGGCTGGGCTGCTTAATGGATTGCTAAAAATGTGCACCAGTTAGGCAGCATAAATGCAGTCTACAGTATGTGTGCCATAATGTTTGGTTACTGGCTATTTTTTTGAGAATGCAGCACTCGCACTTCTTTTGTGTCTCATTTTTTTTTCTCTTGAGACACTTTTTCAGCCTCCTGTTCTGCTTTGCTGCAGATCTAGAGCAGGTCTCTCGTTTCTGCTTTTATGCCCCATCCTTTGCCGCGTCCACCACCCAAAACGACCCGCTCAGTCAAAAAAAATGGAATGGCAATGGAGGCGATGGCTGTATGATCATTTACAAAATTAACAAGCAAAATCTGAACACATATACATCCGCTGGTCAAGACGACCTCTGTTGCTTAAATTTGTTTCTATTTGTCATGTGTGTTTGTAAGTGTATGATTGTGCCTGTGCCTGCCTCGCTGCGATCCTTGAGGGTAATGTAATATGTGACCCGGAGACAGCTGAGGCCCCTTCAACGGACCTTCGGACGTCCCTTTGTTTTCCCTTTTTGCAGCTCTCAAAGCGAAGAAAAAAATAAACACTGTGGTGCACTAACGCATCGATCTAAGGACAGCATGCTTTTTGTTTTATTCAGTCTTTAAATTTTGAATTGTGCCCAAAGGTATCATCACTGAAAGAAGCTCGCTAAACCATTTCCTCCACTTGAGACGTCTCTCTGCAAGCATTAGCTTGCAGCCTCAGCCAGACAGTTCTTGCACTAACATGGGGGCCCTGGAGAACTAAGTGCAGCATATTTTTACTGAGTGTGTTGAGCATGCGGGTGTGTTGTGAGTATAAAGGGGGGGTCAGCTGGTGCAATCCTTCTTGCATTCTCGTTGAGAGCATACAAGGTCTTTGGCACTGGGGTCATGGCTAGCTCTCTTGCGGTTTAGTGGCTAGGTGATGAGTTCAGCAAATCCCAGCATAGAACCTGATTTAAAACAACGCTGCATTTAAGGAGCATGCCCAAAACTAGTTGAGAGTGGTTGCACAAAATCTCTTGAGTTTTAATGGCCCTGCAGTGATGGAATATGAACTATGAAAGAATGGAAGCAAGCAAGTTACATAATGTGCTTCAAGTTGAGATTTGGCTTCCCCTGGTATAAGAAAAGCTTCAGTTAACATGGTGTTAACATTTTTAAAAAGGCCCTGTTCAATAGCTAATGAACTCATGTAGGGTATTTTGTTTAGCAAGTGGAAACATTTTATTTATAACGAACCAGATACCGCTGCTAAAATGCATTAAGCAAACCATGCTGAAAACATGCTGCAGGTCTTTGTGAGCAGTGATATAGTAGGTGTGACTGAGTTATTCAGGGTTTTATTCGAGGCTTAGAAATGAATGAAAAACCTATTTTACTACATTGCTGTAAATGCATTTTGAGTTTCAATGCTTTTTTATTATGTTACATGAAGGGAAGGTGAACGACAAAAAAAAAAAAAAAAAAAAAAAAGAGGGAAGGGAAAGGGAAAAAAAAAAAAAAAAAAAAAGCCTCTCAAAGACCAGCTGAGCAATGAGCAGTGTCTTGTACTTGGAGGAAGATGGATTTCTGATTTTGTAGAAGGATTTAAAGGTGCGTCGTAGCCGACATGAATTTACCGTGAAAAATGTACGGGTCAGAACAAACTACTACCAGCTTAATCGGCCAGTCATTTTCTCAATTTGTTGTTTTTCTGATCAAGCTTACATGAAGCAGAGAAAATCATCACTTTTATTTTCAACTTGAGAATCAGGAATGTTTGCCATTTTTGCTAAAAATGATTTTAAAACAATTCAAAAAACATATATTTTTCTTGTGGTTAGGAGCATCTGTGGCTTTGGCAAATAGGATGCGAACTATATGATTGGCACTCCATCTAAGATACTGCTAGAAAACAATTATTTGTTGATCATGTAAAACAAAAGGAATAAAAACCTTTATAACCTCACACCTTAGTTCAAATTCAGTGATTAATACCTTCCTGTTTTGCTTGGTATTTCATGCACTTGTCATAGAAATACTGTGTGTATGATCATGCCATGAACATTACCCACTTTAATGTAACAATAAATCCAATAATGTGTTTTGGATGACAAATGTAAGGCTTTGCAGGAGGGTAGGTGGCCCATAAATAGAAAATAGCCCAGGGGCATCCAGAAGTCTTTGGCCAGCCTTGACACACATGACCACGCACATGCACACGCTCAGGCTCAGGCTCATATACACAGGCATTTATGCTATATCAAAGCAAGCAAAAAGAAAAAAAACAAACTAACCAAAATTTGGTTTAAGTGTTACAGTAAAGGTGTTTGTGACTGATAATGAAGGCCATATTTATTACGCCTTTTTAAAGGGTTAGGACTCTCTGATAGTTATTACCTGACTTACTACCGTAAACATTACACCAATAAATGCTCCCCAAAATCCAGATATGCATACTACATATTGCGTTACATTATTGCAGACATGACTTGTAAATCACAAGTGCTGTCTGCATCATTTACGTTGCACTAAATTGAATTTCTTGCTCTGAAGCACATCCTTCATAATAACCCACAGTACAAAATCTATAATAGAGGTAATTGAAAATTTATCAGCGACTTCTTAGAAGTGTTTTTTTTTATAAGCTTGTTTGATCACAGGCTGTGCTGTCCTTGTAAAAGCCTGGTCAGGAATGATATGGCTATAATAGCCCAGATGTAATTCATCACATTTTTAGCCCCTTTGCAAGCGACAAAACTGCTGCCGTGAAAAAGACACTGCAAATCCATCGGGTCTCTTTTTATAGGACATAAAAGCAAGTCCTAGGACTGAAATTTCAAAGTAAGATATAAAAGAGAGCAATGACTCTGGTGTCAGTGCTTTGAAGGATCCGATTTAAGGAGTGTAGCCAATTTGATGCAGATTGTTGAGGATAGATCAATACTTTATATCCCATCCACTAAACCCCAGTTATACTGAAGCTTTAAAAAAATAACCAGAACAGAAAATGATCGAGAGAGATTTTTAAACCAAATCAAGATTATTTTCATAAATCCCCACTCAAACTGCGTTTGTACAGTATAATCACTGTAGAGCTTCTGTGCCACGACATCGTACTAATTACAACACACTGCATCAATCACCTTTGCCACAAGGGAAAAATCATAACAACGAGTGCATTGTGCCACTCAAAAACAAGCAGGAACATCACAGAGAAAGATAAGGAGATTTGCAACGATGATTCATCATGCTGTTGATCTCTATTTGTAATGAAACAAACACAGATCCACAGATGCAGTCGCATCTTGAACAGCAGCACGGCGAGAGGGCAAACACTATTGATACCGTCGGACAGATAAAGATAGTTAATGACGCACAGAGGCTTGCAGCTCATCTATAGCTGCTGAATGAGCTATCGTGCTGCTGTTTGTCACAAACAAGCCACCAAGAATAATAAAATAAAAAGAGCGAGAACAGCAGTAGCCGTTCTACCTCTAAAGTGACAATACAGCCAGACACCAAAGAGATTTTATCTGATATCCAGCTCTTATTAATCCCACAGCACTCTATTCTATCTGAGTAAAGTGATGCCTCGGTGATGCAGCAAAGTGTAAATCTCAAAGGGAAATGTCTTACCATGGCCCCCTCTGGTAAGAAAAGGCATCCTGTTGATAGCAATTGGAACAGTACCATGCTTATTATGGAAGTGGTGGACATGATGTGTGGTACTGAGACTTGAGGACACGCGTGCTGTTCCAGTCTGAATCGGGAGTATAGTAAGCAAGGTGAACCAAAAGGCAAGTCTCGAACAATAACTTAGGCCCATGCCTAGGCTAAACTGTGACCAGCTGCTCCGCTGTCCAAGCACAGAGGTGGCTGCAAAGAGTCTACTCATGTATATTAGATCCACATGGGCCCAGGACAGAAAACTTGGCCAAGCTTTGGCCTCTGACAGTCCAACTTGAAGACAACAGGGCATCTCACTAACAGTCTGGGCCCATTTCTTTTATACTCCCTTAGACTGATTCGAGAGTTCTAGATGCTGGACAAAAATATCCTCTGGATGTTATGAAAAATATCAAAAACGGATATAAAAACAGGCAGTCAAAATCCAGTTGCGCTTGTGGAAGAAACTGTAGAGCAACTAACCTGTCTATTCTCACTTAACATTGTGCCATGCGAGATGTCCACTACACAGAAAACCTTTATAATCTTACTAAAAACCATCCTGAAAGCACATTCTTCCAAAAGTGAGCCAGGTGCATCCTAAACGCAGAGAAGATAAACATCCAAATAAAGAAAAGGAGACGAATCCAGCCTTGATTTCAAATGGGCATGTTGCTCAACCATGATATTTAGGCATGAGAAGTGGCACGAAAGAGATTGATGTGATAGGAATTCTGATAAGAGTCTCCATCGCCCACAGGTAGAGCTTGGGGGCAGCTGAGCCTGCCCACTAAGAAGAAGAGTGCCCCTCCACCGCAGTAGAAGACATAACACGCTCCCGCGAGAATCTGGATCATTTCATTAAGCAAAAATCACGAGCAGATAAAAATAGGTGGAGATGCAGCGATGAAGGGTGATGCAGGAACCACTGCTTTTGTTCCCCTTTAGCCAGGGAATGGGTAGAGAGCGGAGATTGGGAGGGGGGGGGGATGAGAGAGAGAGAGAGCGAGACAGAGAGACAGGGAGCAGTATCTGCGGCAGCGGCAGCGCGGTAAAGGAGAAAATCCAGAGAATAAATAAATAAATAATTTCTCAGCGGCTCCTCATTCAGCCTCTCACAGGCGCAGTAAATCCAGCAAACGGCAACCTCTGGCGTGGAGATCTACCAGATTGCAGCTGAGTGTTTCTGTTTCGATTGAACGTACGATCCTTCCCTCACGCTCCACCTGCTCAGTCTCATGCAGCAGCGACTACTGCTGCATTCCCCTTTACTGCTGCTCCTTTATTCCCCCTTTATCTTCTCCTGTTACCTTGTCCAGATCCGCTGTACTGCCTCTGACGGAGAACAGTTGGTTAACGTGACGGCAGTGTGTGTCTGTCTCTGAAGAAGAGCAGGTGATTCTCCTCAGATCAGATGGCTTGGGTGGCAGGGAGTGAGATGTAGCCTTGGACTGCCGCAGCAAAAATTATGCTAATTAAAAAGCACCGTCGTATAATAACGATTCCCGGATGGGTAAAATTCCAGGACAAGTCTGGACCCGGCAAAACGCAACCTTGCCTTGGAGTTGTGGTCTAATGAATGCAAGATAAAGGAGCTCTTCTGAAGGCATACTGTAGTCAGAGGCTCTGATCCAGTGAGGCACAGCATGTGCCTCTGTGTGTGTGTTGTGTGTGTGTGTGTGTGTGCGCGTCTGAGAAAGAGAGTCTGTGAGCAAAGAGAGTGAGGAGGGGGGGTGGCGAGGGTGGGTGAACGATAGCAGGAGGGAGGGAGACACAGGAAGAGACAGCGAAAGAGAAAACAGGCAGCCACGGCGCAAACACACAGGGAAATAGTGAGGCAAGTAAATGGGTTGTGTGAATAAATACATGCTACAGATTCACAGCGCACTGGCTTGCAGGTCCTGGCAGTAACACGCAGGAATCATACTGCAGAGGAGGAGCCTGATTTAGGTGAGCTGTTACAGAATGAACACAAGGGTATTGGTATGGACGTGCTCCTAACATAAAGACTCCAGAGCTACAACAGGCATGAACGACAGAAACACAAATACCTGTCAGAGCAATATCGCTCGCCACCCCTACGCTAAGCAAGTTATGGGCGGCGGTATGTAATCCATTTTAAGCAAATCAATAGCTTGCATCAAAATTCAATCTCAAACCTCTCTTTTCTCACACTTGCACTTCCAAACCTTTGTTGTTTTTACATTACCCTCCAAATCAATTCGCTCTAATCCCTCTGCCTGATGTTTTCACCTCATATCTGTATACGAGGCACCCCTATGTTAAAAGAGCTCAGTAGCTCTGCTGCTTAACCATGCAGAACTTATTCCAGTCTACGACTGATCCGAGTTTCTGAGCTGCTCACGTTTTGAACTGATGAATTGGACTACATTGACACTCGAGAGGATGGAACACATTATCAGAAAGGGAGAGACAAAGTGAGGAGGGATGGGTGGGATGGGGGAAGGCGGTTGAGGATGGAGTCAAATAGGAGAAACAGAGAGGAAGAGATTGCAGGAGAAGTAACGGGAGACTGCAGCTATATCAGCTAAATCACGGTCGATATAGATATCAGCTGGGATTGCCTAGTCGGTTGAAAGGACACGCATGGTAACAGGAGGACAGAGGCAAGCCATGCAGCACCACCTCTCATGGTGACAAGAAGTCGACGCAGGCCATTACTCAAGCAGGGGAGGGGGTGGGGCATGTGGGGGAGTGAGGCTGGTCGAACAAAAAAGAACACAGGAGGGATGAGTGCACAGCACTCTGGAATGGCAAGTGCCCAAACAGCATGTAGACATTTATCTGCTGCTATTATGAACGTAAATAAATTGGAATAAGCTGTGGATTTTTATTTTTATTTTTCCACATCTGTCCAATCTGAGTCAGAGGGAGATTTAATTCCCTTATGTGTATCCTCTTCTATACATTTCTCCATAAATCTTAATACTGGGAAGCACATGCCAGCTTAATCAAACGGAAAACAGCGACGATGCCGAGCGCGGTCCGGCTATAACATGTAGACACATTTTACAGTAATAACTATTTGCTGTGGAAAGGCACTGACAAGCACAGGGAGAATAATCCCCTGATGACGCCAACTGAAAAGTCAATTTTATTTCCACTGTCAAAGCGATTCGACCATTTTCAGTTTTGCACCGCCAAAAATACAGGCAGTCATAACAAATAATTTCAGCAAGAAATTCTCTCTGACACACAATTCAAATAAAACCAGTATTTAATTTCCAGATGATATTTTGCTGAGAACTGTCCACAATGAAGGGCTTACGTTAATTCGTTTGCGTACTTGAGGGTTGCTTAACTCCATCGAAGTCACAATATCTGGACAACACACGGGAGAAGGATGGATAACTGTAACCTTGTGTTGCCCTTGGTTATTTTCCAGCATCCCATATTAAGGAAGTGCACAAGTTAAGCAGACTTTAAAGGATGTACATCAACTTTGTGTTAGAAGCCGACCGTCAGATGAAATCCAACAAACTTTCCCTGGATTTCGAAAGCAAAGGCACCGTCCTACATTATCTGCGATTTCTGCATTCCACACCAAACAATCTTTCATTTGCATTCCTTATAATTTTCCCACATATCTTTTAAAAGCCCTTTTTATCACTTATTGAGCTTTGGTAGAGCACTGTGCATTTCCATAATCACATTATTTATGCACATATGGAACAATTTATAGAACATATACTGTGAACAGATGTGTCACTGCAGAAAAAGCTCACGTAAAGAAGGTTCCCCCCCCCCCCCTTTTTTCCTTGCAAACTTGCCAGTGACATGATGCGAGAAGACGTGTATAGCGTTTTAAAGACTTAAGAAACCTAAATGTGCATGTTTGTTCTCGGGAGGATTTGTGAGAGACGAGTTTTCGCAGACATCCAGTCTCGCCCCAGGGGGTAAAGTAGCAGGATTAATCATAGCACTTTCAGATTAATTACTCATAATGCGAGCAACCTCTGAAAGGCATGGCCTGCAGTTGTGATGTTTGGTTGATTTCATTAGTCTCAAAGCGACAACACCTAAAATAAGCCTGGCGTAGACGGTGCAAGGAGAAGAAGAAAAAGTAAGAGACAGGAAGGCACTGCTTTGCACAATAGTCCCACCGACAGATATACGAATTTGCATTCATTCACACCGATATTGATGCTCTAATGTTTGAAAATAGAGGGGGTGGGTGAGGGCACTGGAAGCACAACTTTAAATACACAATTTCCTGGTCGAAATGCACACCTTGAATAAATGTGATCTTTCACTTGTGTCTTGGCAGACTGGGTGCAGTCTCTTTGAAAGACGGTGCATGTGACAGTAGGCTGCATATTGTTGGCTGCACATGGTGCTGGCAAAAATAGATTCCATTTGCTTGTTTAGCTGAGCTTACTAGCCTCAGCATGTCTCCTGGAAAAGAAGAGCAGCAGTGACGCTTACAATGTGAACAAATTACAATATATTAAATAGCCAAAATTTCAAAATGTTGGGCTCTGGATTAGGAAAGAAAATGAGAGAAAATGAGTGAAGGGGGACTGCTTGAAGTCATTTCCTCCTTTTATTCCACGGTGTAAAGGAAAAAAAAGAAAAAACAGAAAAATCGAAAATGGATATGTAATTTTTACTTGGATGAGGTGTATTTCCAGCGTAATCGCCTTATTTTGATGATGAGCATGAAAAGACATCAGCAGCAAAGCCGGCCATGCTGGAAGCCCTCTCTCTTCTATTGCTTTGTGCTGATCTACTTGTCTTGCTCGTTATAGAAAACATGAGCTGTTGCTATAGCTCTGGTATGTGCAGTGTCCACCTGATGATTCAGGCACTTTAGGATATCATCAAAATGTCAACAATGGCAGGATTGAGACGGCATCTGTTGGAGGGGGCGCTAAACCATCAGTCATAATTATCACAATGGTGATTTTTCATATTTAGGATGAAACACAACTGCAATCTGTGTATTACAAACAACACAATATATAAATAATTATGTTCACCCCACCCTCCATGTTCTTGTGATTTGCACCTTCCCTGTGTGTGTGTGTGTGTGTGTGTGTGTGTGTGTGTGTGTGTGTGTGTGTGTGTGTGTGTGTGTGTGTGTGCGTGTGTGTTTACCTCCACCCCCCGCGTGTTTTCTTACACCACTTCCACATTCCAATAAATTGCGTCTTCTTTCTCCCATGGTGTGTTTTGCTCTATGACCCTATGCTCTGCTGGAAATGTATTCCTCTTAAAAGGGAGTTTTCCCTCCCCACCATTGCCAAGTGATACTCAGAGAGAATCATCTGATTGTTGGAGTTTTCCGTCTAATATTTTATGGTCTTTATTCGCTAATATAAAGTGCCTTGTTGTGAGGCTAGGTGCCATATAAATAAAATTGAATTGAACTAAAACTACAGGAACCGGTTACAGCCGTTAGAAAGCTGCACACATTTGTGAACATAGAACAGCAGTGACAATTAATTTTTCATAACAATTATTTCTGACACAGACACAAAATCGGTCAGAAATCCCCGATCTGTTCTTCTTCATCTCAGGCAGGTATTGTGTCACGCGCTCACAGTTTTAAAGGTAAATGCTGAGGCATTTTTATTTAATGGTTAAAAAAGTCTGATCCATTCAGCCAAGGTGAAATGTATTTTCTAATGGTTATTTTTTTTTGTGTGTGTTTTCTTCTGCTTAAATCCAAAGTGAAAATTTGCAGTAGTGATCATTGTTGCGAGTGTGGATGCTTTCATCAGTATACATAGGAGGTGAGCTATGTGGCAGCACATAGCTAGTAGAGCTGAAAACCAATTTAATTGTTTATGTAATTAGAAATAAAATAATCATTACACATGGACAGAAACTCCAGTGTTTCTAATCTCATAAATGGACTCAATGATTTTGAGGCAGCAGATTTTAGGTGATAATTATTAATGGATCCTTGTCTTGTGGGACTTCAGGAATTCAAGAGGTAAACTTTCCCCCTCTGCTTCTGGGCTTTTAAGTGGCCATTTTCTCCAAATTAACCATTTGGAATTAGTTTCCCCTTAATAACGCCTGGTGGTTGATATATCTATCCATCCAGTTGGGGGCACTAAATTGTAATGATGCCACATTAAAAATGGCTAAAGAATGGCAGAATCTATAACAGCGTTCTGTTATAGATTCCATAACAGAACGCTATGTAGCCTCACCAGCCATTCTTCCAATACATTCACGGTGTAAATAACTTAAGAACATGTGGAATTAAATTAAAAATGCCTAATGACACTTGAAAAACATAGAATGCAAGTTGAAATATGTGAAAGGAAAACTTGAATATATGAAAAGAAATTTGAGATGCAGATTTGTGCCCACGACATTTGTTTCACGTTCAACCTGTGTTGTTATTTCAGCCAATATTTTTCAAGAATGACACCTAGTGTTCTCCAGGGGCACTAGGTGTCCTTGCTTACATGGCATCATCATCAGCATAAATAAGTGAAGGCCATAAGGTTATTTCCAGAGCACAATTCCCATTCACCAGCCACTTTGTTAGGTACAGATGTTTATCAGCCAATCAATGCATTTAGGTTTTTTGACATAGTCAAGATGATCTGAAATTCAAATTGAGCATCAGTATGGGCAAGAGGCTGTTAGGAAGGTAATACTAACTCAAATCACCACTAGTTCCAACCAAAGTATGCAGAAGAGCACCTCTGAGTGCACAATGCATCAAACCTTGAAGCAGATGGGCTGTAACAGCAGAAGGCCAGACAGGGTGCTGCTTCTGTTAGCTAAGAACAGGAAAACTAAGCTGTAATTCGCACTGACTCACCAAAATTGCACAAGAGAAGACTGGAAAAGTGTCGCCTGGTCTGATGAATTTTGATTTCTGCTGCAACATTCAGATGCCAGGGTCAGAATTTGCCATAAGCAACATGAAGGCATGGCTCCATCTTGCCTTAAACCAACAGTTCAGGCTGCTGCTGACAGTATAATGGTGTGTGTATCTGTGCGTGTTTTTATAACACTTTGTGCCCCTTAGTACCAGCTGAGTTTGAACAACACAGCCTGCCTGAGTATTGCTGCTGACCATGTCAATCCCTTTATGACTACTGTGTACCCATCTTCTCATGGCTGCTTCCAGCAGGATAGCACACCATGCCACAAAGCTCAAATAATCTCAAACTGGTTTCTTGAACATGACAGTGAGCTCAGTGTACTCAAATGGCCACCACAGTCACCAGATTTCAGTCCAATAGAGCACCTTTGATGTGGTGAAATGGTAGACTCACATCATGGATGTGCAGCTGGCAAATCTACAGCAACTGTTTGATGCTATCATGTCAACATGGATGAAAATCTCAGCTTGTCGACTCTGTGTCATGAAGAATTAAGGCAGTTCTCAATACAAAAGGCGGGCTCAGCTCGGTACTAGCACGGTGCACCTAACAAAGTGGACACTGAGTGTTTGTTTCCTTCTTTACTTGCAACATGATTAAAGATGTTTATTATCACTCTGGTTACGCAAGTACAGCTGCGTTCAGTACCTAGAATGAAAGGCACTGTTACAAAAACAATTTGAAAAAAATAATAATTAAAAACTGGGAGAAAACACATCTGAATACTGTTGTCTTGGTGCATTACTGTCACTACTGCGTTTATCCACTTGTGTAACACAGACAAAAACACTGAATCGTGTCTCTTTGTCGCTTATGCTGGTGTTTTAACACTCAAACCTCTGGGCTGCTTTTGAAATCAATCCATCATTCATTCATTAACTACCGCCTAAGTAACAAATAGTAATTTACTCCCAAAGGAGAAGTAAACAAAGATTTTTCTGACATTTTGCATCATCGCTGACAGCTGTAGTGTTGCACAACTGTAATTTTCACACCCATCAAATGTGATTCATCGGATCGTGAGCAGAAAGCAGCGTCAGGCCATTAACACACAAAAAAAGAGAAATATGGCAATCAAATAAAACCACAGAGGGCAAATGTAGTATGATAGCAAAAAAAGTAAGCAATTTTAGACACAGCCCCATGATGTGTGTCAATATCAATTTGTTGCATCCTCCTTCATTTAAGCTTAGCACTTAACATTAATTAGCACCATATTTCATGTGAGTGGCCACTAAATGAGCGGAGGTGGCAGGAACCAAGATGAGCGAATGCTTATGCTCCGTTTATGCAATGTTGCCAGAACGGCAAGAACAAGAAAAACAATCATTATTCTGAGATTTCAGCCAATACTTCCAAGATCGTTCCACTGCTAACATTGTATTCTGACCAGATACTTCTGATGTGTTATGCAGTTTGGTGCAGTTTGGTAAGAACAGCTCTTAAACCAACTGCATTACTTCACCTATTTTATTAATTAACTGCAAATCGTGTGTAAAAAAAACTATTTTTAAATAGTAAAATAATACACCTTTGAATCTCTGTGAATGTCACGATCCTTAGTGTTGAAAGAGGAGTTATTTGGTTTGTTTGTTTTTAACTGTGCACTTCTTTTCACCAAGAGACAGATACTGTTGGTATCTTCACTTTACACAAATGCTTTTCAGTGGTGTCTGACGATAAAAAGTTGTTTGCCTGCCTAATGCAGTTACTGTGAATCAATATTTAGAGATTTATATGACTTTGCAGCCTTGGCAGAAATACATACTGCACATTTAACTTGTATTTTTGTCCTGCCCTGTTCTTGAGCTGATTTTATCATAGTGACTGTTTATTTAAGATGGGAAATGGCTTTAGAGAGCGAAGTCTGATCCCTGTTGAATTAACTCTGAGCAAGTCATCAAGTATCGTTGAGTTGAATATTATAGACATGCTTCTTATTTTTTTCCTTTTTCTTTTTTATTGTTGGATGTCTTTTGTAGTATGCAGTATCATTTTATGTGAAATAATGTTAAAGCCGCAGCAAAGGAAAACTAGACTAATACATTATAAGTAACATATTGGACTGCTCAGAAAAAAAGAAAATCGTGACAAATGTGCACAGTTTCTCTTTCTCTCGTCCTTGGCCAGTTGCTGTGCAGCTGTTAGTTGAAGGTTTGCAAACCTATGGTTGTATTACTGTGTATGTAAAGCTCAGCTAGTGAAGAAAGGAGACAGGACAGTCTTTTTGTCATCAAAGTACGCACATTATTCTGAATTTGTGGGTGAAAAGAACATCACGGTGAAATGCAAACTGTGCTTTGTTAACAGATAAATTGTCTGTGAGGTTTGAAGGACTCTAATTCACATTTTGAGAATGCGTCTTAAAGTTAAGTTCCCCAAATTGTGCGCTAAAACCTTCGGAGGAGCAATTTGATGCTGTAGCCAGAGCCAGCTTCTAGTTAATATGAAACTGATGGCTAGAGGGAATTAAAAAGCTTGCTGTTGTTTGCATGGTAGAGGAGAGAACTAACATCAAATTGCTATGCAGTGATATACATGGTTATCAGGACACATGCACAGTGGAGCAAAGTGGTGGGATTTTGTTGGCAATGCAAAAAAAAATGCTTTAACCACTTTTTTCAGTGGGCAACACTCTTACTCTAAATTACAAAAACAATGATTTATGCAAGTAATCTTTTACCATTTGTGAAGGGATCGGTTATGTGGATACCAGACCACATATTCGAAGATGACCTTTACTTTCATGTCAGCCACACTCATCCAAACCTTTGTGACCGTGTCTGGTTGTGCTGCCATCGCGTTGGCAAAATCTATCCACAGTCAGACATATGAGCACCTGCCAAAGTACTCAAAACTGATTCTGTGCCACGTCCCACTACAGTAGGTGTCACCAGCAACACTTTTTGCCCATATGACACACACAAGAAACGCAGATGCAACTTGGAGCAGTTGATAATCACGGGTTTCTTTTGTAAGCTTTAAAAAAAGAAAATGCAGCATTGGCTCTTAATTAAATATTCATGTATAATAATTTAAAGAAAAGATATATGTCAATCCTTGGCAAACAACAGCATTGCCATCAGTTTTCCAGTTTCCATCTTAATGGGGAAAATGTAAAAGTGATTGCCAGATGCCTTATTACTTAACATTTATCAAATGTTTTCTAAATGATACCAACAGATAACACTCCTAACACAAGCCGCAAATGAAAAAAATACATCTACTTTTTGTGACTGATGGCACAATCAAACACAAACTGCGATTTCTACAGTCCATGAATCTGACCTTAGAATAGTCCAAGTCAAATCATGAGCACTGCATCACTGCCCAAATAGCAGTGCTTACTGTGCATTGAAGACTGTACATAGAATCAAATCAGGTGAGAAATGATTGCATGTGTGTGTCCTAAATTTATCACTCGCATTACAACTGCATCTCAGGAAAAATGCATAAGGGACAGCAGTCTACCTCACTGCAGGAAAGAAGCTTAACAGATCTTTTTATTATTCATTGAACATGAGCAAAGTGAGGGAGCAATCTATCAAAATGAATTGGGGGCAAAGAAAAAAATTGGAAGGATTTTCTTTTGCTGAGCATGCAGAGACTCATCCATTGTTGCACAATGACCAGAGTTTGAGCCACGTATAAAGAAGAGGCGAAGAAGACAAGGGGCTAGATAGAGAGAGATAAAATGAATGGAAACAGAGAAGGGTATTTTTTTAAAAAAGAGATAATGAGACACTGGTAAAGAAAGGTCCTTTGCATTTGTGTGTTAAATGGAAAGGGTGGTTTCTGTGACAACATGGTATCAAATTCACATATGTACAGTACTGTTGTATGTGTGGGACATTCTCGTTGTTTTCATTGTGCCACTGTTTTCTATTTCTTTGATTTGATGAGTTTTTTAAAAAATGTTTTGGAGGTCCCAGGGGACAAAGCCAAAAGCACATTTATAGTATGTTGTTTTAATTGAAATAATTGCTTATTTAATATTTGAAATGGATCATATAAAAGAGAGCTGATACTGCTGCGTCAAAGCAGCAATGACCCTCATGGGAGTGAGGAGATAGCTACTGTTTGTTCCCCCTGTAACATGCCCTGAGCATAGCAGGAGGGAAATTGGGTGCTACTGTATATATGCCTATAGTGTATGTTTAGCTTTAGTTTTTTTGTTTTTTCTGGTCTCTGAACATCCATAGACAGAGCATGGTTCACACTGCCAGCAGAAAGTCAGCATGAGCAGACAGGACTGCACTTTGTCACTCATAACATCTATGGAGATAATTTATAGGTGCAGCCAATGTGTGGAGGGTGGAAGAGTCAGTGGTCTCATCCCTGCTTGTTTGCAGATGATGTGATTCTGTTAGCTTCATCACGAGATGACCTCCAGCTTGCACTGGAGCAGCTGAGTCTGAGGCAGCTTCTCAGCTTCAAACAGGTGGAGTGACAACTCCAAGTTGCTCCAGTGTGTCTGGGCTATTCCTTAGAGATAGGGTGTGGAATATGGTGATTTGGGAGAGATTCAGAGTGGAGCTGCTGCTTCTCCAAATCAAAAGGAGCCAGTTCAGATGGTATGACCAGGATGCCTCCTGGGCACCTTTTAGGCGAGTTGTTTTGGGCATGTCCTAGAGGAAGGAGGTGAAGAGGCCCCAGGGCAGCCAGGACATGCTGGAGAGATTAGTCTTCTGGCTGGGTGTGCATTTATTTCAGTTATTCTATATGGGAATTAAAATGACCCTGGCTGTTTTTTTAATCATATAAATACAGCACAATTAATGTTACTTAATATGAGTGAAAACTAAATGACACCAGAGTCAAAGGACTATAAATAAGCCTTTTAATAATAATTGTACTTAGGATAAAAGCTGCAAGTTGTGGCAAAGAAAGGTATACACTGTCATTTTGCAAAATATGCAAATTAGCTGCAATTTTGCAAAAATAATAATAATAAAAAAAACTTTTTTTTTTTTTTTAGATGACATTAATTACATAAGTAGAGCTTTAAGAAGAAATATGTTTTAGAATGTTATATTGCTATTATGATTGCTTCTCACAGAAAATTATTTTTGGGGTCCCCAGTGACCCTAGTCAGTAGTGCATGTATGTAAAATATGTAGGAAATGTGAGGGTTAAAAGTATCTTATTATTTTCTACAAAAATATGGATATTAAATATTCTGCACTTGTTTTACAGCTTGTAAAGACAATAAACTTACAAACACTAAGTGAAACTATATATTTCTAAAGTATTTAATTTGTTAATCAATCAAACAAAATTTGACTGACCCCTCAAAATAACATTTGCTAGATACAGTGGCTGTGACTATTACAGCTACTCATAGCACTGCAGCTGTCTGAGTGCCTTGTTACTGTATACCGTTTCCATAAACTAATCTCCTGAAACCCAATTTTATATGGCTCGTGAGTTTTAATAGGTTACAGAAGTGGGTAGAGAAATGTGAAATACTTGAACATGAGCTTTTATCAGGCCACAGTGGCGGCTCCAGCAGCTGAAGACGGCAGCCAGTTGTGCTGCCTGAAGGAAAATGACAACAGTTGTGACCTCAAGTATAGAAATTATGTAGAAATACATTCAGAGTGATGCACAGTCTGCCAATCACAGAATGCTATGAGAGCACTTTCTTTTTTTAAATATAGAATGCTGATTTTGTTGTTGTTGCTGTTGTATGATCTATGGTAATAAAGTCATAAACGTGAAGAAAATCTGGTTTCAAAATGCTGAGACAATATGTACAAAATGAAAACAGCATGCAATAATTTTCAAATCATCTAAACCCAATTCTTCCTTCAAAACTGAACAAATGCAACATATCAGAAGCTAAAAATGATTTAAAGATAAAATTTTAACACAGATTTGATGAAAAATATAAGTACTCTGAACGTAAGGTAAGCAGCATTTTCTCTTGTGACTTATGCATTTTTACCACAATTGCATCACTTCCTTTCAGCATTGTAGAAAACTACAAACTTTTGGGAACCGAATTTCCCTATGAAAGTACCAACTTTTCACAGTACTTGATATAGGATTTTTAGTCACTCAATGGCTTAAATACATTTTTATAATGAGCCAAATGTTTTTGAAGACTCTTTTAAAGGGCTGAATGTAATACAGCTGAAAGCACTTTTACAGATCTGCAAGATATCCATATCACAGATGCCAACTTCTGACCTTTGAATTGATATCAAGCTGGATAGTTCTTTTGCTCAGCTAGAGCTTCCAGTGGCTGTGATTTCTAAAATGTGTAAGTTTGGAATTATCCAACCACAGGATTCCCATTCACTTAGTCCATTGTAAATAGCACTTTGTTTAGTCACTGTTTGGGTTAAAACACATCATGTCATCATTCAGTTTTTTTGGGCTATCTGGGTGACAACATCATTTTAATATTTTTGATGCAGACTACAAATGACTGTCTGCATACAAGGAGAGAGGGAAGGCATATTAGCAGGCAGTGAGAGAGAGAAAAAAGGATTCAGTGTGGTGGTAAGAGTGAGGACTCTTGTTGTGGGGCTTTTTGCTGTCCTATAACAACAAACATTGTTGGTTACAATTTGAAAATTAGAATGTATATTTTATATATTTTAATATATATTTATATTAATGTTGGATTCCAGACATTACGTTAAAATTAAGAGAACAAACTTCAATATTACAGTAGGACACCACTGCATACAGACATAGCTTTAAAGGTCAACCAAAATGGGCTTAACACCAATGAACTCTTTATGTGTCCTTTGTTCTTGCTTCTAATAGATCTTGATCCTTTTCATTTATGCAGTTTTGTGTATGTTAATGGGGTGGTCAGTATGCTAAGCCTAAAATCTGAATTTTCAGTGTCACAAGGCTCTAGACATATAGTAAATGCATAACCTGGTACTGGGTAATCTACATTCAGAGTTTCAGTTTAATACTGTCTTTAGGCACCACATTTTCACTTTTAATGACAATATGCTTTAAGTGCGATATAATTCATCAGCTGGAGAAATCTGCTTTATGCATGCACCCCGAAAGCTGTGCAGTGAAGTTACAGCAGTATGAAAATGTATTTGCTGCAATTTGCATGCATTCAGTTGGTGATGTAGTAAATGCATAAATATGTCATTCTGCTTGACCTTAATTCTATGCCAAGTTTGCTTTATAAATTGGAGCAGGTAAAACACCGACTGGAACACTGATCAGACTATTTGTACATTTTTATTAGATCAAATTGATACAATCACTTTGACCTGACCTAACACTAACAAGATTTCCACAACTCCTTCCTTACACTGCAGGGCATTGTCAGACCTGAGTGCAGTAAGCATACTATATTGTTTAAAAGTGTATGAAATTTAAAGTTTTAGCTGTCTAATGTATAGTATTCATTTGTACCAGTTGCTTTAGATTAGTTCAGATACCATGATGGTGTAGCTTCGTAGCCCACGCAGGCTTCCGAAGAATGATGGAAAAAACACGATACATCATAACTGCATTAGAAGCACTTGCTCTTCCTAAATTCTTCATTACAGCGGGTTCTAATTTTATTGAGCACCAAACAGAGTGAGAGCTTGATGTTGTAAGAGGAAAAGCAATTGAATGATGTATAAGTGAGTGTGTCGCTGTGTCTTTGAGTGTTAGAAAGAGTGACAGAAAGAAACGAAGCCAGATAGAGGCAGTCTCTGTATCTGAAGGCCTCTGTGTGTGTGTGTGTGTGTCTCCGTCTAGCCTTTATGATGTAAACTGAATGTAACCTTTCTCCTCTCACACAGCCCCTGCAGTAGAGACTAGGAAGCCCCGGCCTACCCCCGGGAGCCAGCATAGACTAGCATTCATCAGAGGCTGAGCTGCTGCGTGGTCTGGATGTCAAGTGAAACTCACCGTGTTCCCATGGAGAGCAGGGTACAGAGGGACAGTCAAAGCAAAGTGGAGACTGACCACTTGGTAATCAAGTCTTGCATAATGTTTGTCCCAAAAATTGATAGTGCCTCACAGAGACTGTGCTGAATATCAGCTTGGAAATGAGTGAGTAAACAAAGGCACTAAACGCCAGTGCGACAGTTTATACTTTATCTTGTACCTCTACACATCCACTTCACTCAATATGAACAGAAGAGCCAGGCCTCTTGCTAAGCCTCTGACCCCACTTTTACACCATTTACTGCCATAATTATATGTACTCTTGGTTACTTCACCTACAGGCACATTATGATTGCTGTTACTTCTTTAGTTATTGACAAAGCAATTTAGAAATAAAAGCATTCTTTCAATAAATAGCCTTTATATGAAGATTATTTCAAAACATCCTCTTTAACAAATTGCCAGTTATTATATATAAAAAAAGAAGCTCTCCTCTCTAATGCAAATAGATCCTCTGTGGATATGACACTGTTCTAACTGCAGATGCAGCCTTCTGCCCAGCTCTTATCTTGTTATTATGGAGTCTGAAACTGCCTATGGCTGTTTAAATCGGCCAGCACACCAAGGCTTTTTCAGGCTGATATAAAGCCTTCCTGATAGCTCTTTTAAGGGAATCTTTCAGTTTTATTGTTTGCTTATAATACGATAAGGTCTTTCCATGCAGTCTCCCCTTGACACACAAAGTGAGATGAAGCTGGGAGACTATACTTATGTGTTTTTCTCCCAAGATATTTTTGTTAAGGAAAAAAATAAAATTCTTTGAAATAACTATTCCCATATAGACTGAAATTTTTTACTGAACTGTCTCTTTAGATGTCCAAGCACTTTTAGACTAATGGAGGCCTAACATGGGCAATTATATACACTATTTATGAACAGATAGCTACTGCAGCCATTTATGATCAACAATTGAAAACCGCAAACAGGCCAGTCGTTTCAGCGTAACTGTGCCATAAACCAGAAATCATGTTCTACATTATTTATTCTCATAATTTCCAACCAGAATACTTATTTTCTGGGGCATGTGTGACATGGTAGCCAAAATTTCCAATCACTGCTACAACATTGTTATTGCTTGAATATTTTTCCTACAAATTTCGAGATACATTTTTAAGCAGGTGAGCGTTTTCTCTTCTTTTGTGAATTGCCCTCCAGTTGATGTACTCCTGGCGTCTCCATGAACCCAATTTTTCTGTTCCTCTTCAGTTTAATACATACTTCTAATGACTTAGAAACTTTTTCACATATTATCAAGCTTATTAAGGAATGTGGCAAGTGTCAAATATAGCTTCATATTGTAATTTAATTATAATCAATGTTTTCACCCTCACAAGTACAGAAGTCTACTCCCTGCAACCTATTTAAAGTGCAGCATTGGTGATTTTACATGTTTTAATTTGGACGGGAGGTGATTAAATAGCACTCTGTATTTAAATCCACAAGCACAACCTGGTAATTAGCAAAGCTCTATCTTTAAATAAGTCTTTTCTGCTTGAAGGAGCTGTCGAGCATGGTGACAATAAGTCGAGTTCCACTAAAGAATAGAGTCAGTTACTTTTAACAAAGCAAGCGCTTAATACAGTCTGAAAAGATGATGCTCGAATTACAGGCACAGAATAATCCTTTAATGACTACTTTCACTCAGTATGCATTGGTTTCATGGACATAAAAAGTTTGTTTGGAAAGAATTAATTCATCTAACCAAAGAATGTTAGTATTATTGAATAAATCATGGGTGAGTCTCGGAGGATGGACCGATTTACCTCATTATATTTTATTTAAAGGTTACTCTGATGCAGTTGGATGATTCCAATGACTTCAAGGATGACTATGTTTTATATCAGATTATGAGACTCTAATAACAATAAAAATCTAAATATTTAAATTTGGACCAAATGCTAGCCATAACTCAGTATATAAAAGCTCAACTAATGTATCTTCTATTTCTTGAGAGACTTTAAACCTATTGATGATATGATTTTTGGAATGCTGAAGAATTGTTGCAATTGATGTGATTCGGAGCAGCATGAATAGACTGTATACAGGTGATGGATACAGCCTCCTGTTCTGAAATTTAAAGCAAAAAGTGCCTTAAAACTGTGTTTTTTTCAAAAATGTCCAGCAGGGGGCAGCTCCTATTGCTGCAAGAAGTCTGGCTTTTTACATCCACTGTCCTTGTTCTCGTGAACTGCGATGCATGCAAAAAACAACAGTGGTCTTGTTCAGCTGGTTGGGGCTCTCAGTTTTTGAAACCGCGTGCAGGTTGGTATGGCTGGATTGAAGAGATGATCCATGTCAAAGCATACATCAGTGCAGAAGCTCAGACATTTCCAGATTATACAGAGGGAGATGATGCACACATTGAAAAACTTGTAAAAGATTTAATTCCTTCTGGTTTCTACTTCTTCAACTCCTATATCAGCAATTTTGCCTAAGTTGGGACAGTTCACCTTCAGTCACCTTCAGTTAAAAGACTACAATAGAGTGAGCATCATCTTATTTCATTTTTGAGACTGGTAAACACTTTTCTGATGAGTGTTGATTTCTTTGACAGCCCTAATTACTATTTACTCTATAAATTTGGTTGTTGTTTCTTTTTCAAGTAAGCCATCCATTGCTGTTAAAATTTTACTGCATTTTTCCTGTCACAAAAGAAGAAGAAGAAAATCCCTGATGCATTCACAATATTTTAGTCTCCCGCTGACTCTTTGCTATAGCATAGTGCATCCAGTTGTATGGCTGTGACAGCTTAGCATGCTAAGGTCAGCTTTCAAAATGACAGAAAGGCCATTACATTGCAGAAGTATTTGCATTATTTTGTGCTGAGTTGATAATCAGTATCTGTCAGCCACTAAGGAGCTCCAATGCATATATTTAAGAAGGAACAGAACACTGAGTGCAGCTTCAACACGCTGGTGGCCCGCTGTGACGGACAATGAATTGCTAAGCTTGTTTCTGGTTATGTGGTGGAAAAGATATAACATAAACTCAAACTGTAGTGAAGTATAATCAGTGCACATCAGTGTACAGTAGGCTACTCACTCTGTACATTATAATCAACATGCACAAGTGACATTTTGTAGGGATGCAATGCAAAAAGCACTATGAGTTACTTCTCTCGGTAGATAATGCTGCAATGCAACAATAATGTAGGAGTAATCATGCAATCTGAAAAGTTACTTTTAAAAGTAATGTTTCACAAAACTGCATTTTAGATATGCTATGCTGAAATTCCAGACAAGCTCATATAAAGCGCAAACACTAGCGCAGGACACTGAGAAAACTCCATTATAACTCATAAAAGGTATGAAAATACAACTCACGCAAGAAGGGCCACTTGTTGTTGTGAGTCTCAAACAATGGTGCCAGAGCGATGCTAGATTGCTTCCTGTAACTTCCAAACGCAGACAATGTAACTGTGGTTTGAACTCCATGGTAGACAGAGTGAGTGAAGTGTGTGTTATAGAGGTTTGGATATTTCTCCTAACTCTGTTAGTCAGTGTGACATTGGCAGAAGATTGAACTCCCTCTCCAGCAGTCAGTGTTTGCAGGGTGAGTCATAAGAGACCATGACTAATCATGAAATAACCTGTCGCATATCTGAGCGAAACTGGCAGTGTGGCTTGTATTTTCCAATCTGTCAAACATAGCTTAGCACAGCCTGTTTCTGTTTGCATTCTAATGAGCTATCAGCTTGCATTAAATTATCCTGATCCGTGACACTTTACCCAGAGGTTGCAAGGGGTCAGGGAAGCAATGTCTAGTTGCTTTAAATGGTGAGCAGGATTATTTGTGAAGAAAGAATTACTGATTGCTGATGATGTAAATTCTTGAGGCTAATGAGAGCATTAAGGCAGGTATTTACACTGTTTGCAGTGTAAATACCTGCCTTAATGCACTTCAGTCTCCACTCTGAACATGTAAAATCTCCAAGTATAAAGCCTCACTAGCTGCTGTGTCAGCCTGTGATTGAATTATTTAATGAGAACCAAGCTATAAGACGGATTAAGTGCTGGAGCAAAGAAATGGTTAAATAGATATTTTGACCTCATGAATGATCAAAGTCAAGCCACCACTGAAGTTGACTTTGAATGTAAATTGTATATAAATCCATTTAACAGTTTCAGAATATTTCAGTCTGGACCAAATTATTAGACGTACTGGTCCATAGGCAGAAGCTGCTAAGCCCAGAACTACAACTTAAAAAGTTTAACACATGCCTTATATGATTTTACCTAAAAAGTGACATTACTAATGGTTTCTTTTTATAGATATACTGAGGTAAAAGCATTATTATTATTATTGACACCATTACAGTATGCAAAGATGCCTGGTATAGATCCCTGTGTAAAATTTTGACTCATGAATGTGTTGCTGGTGG
The DNA here is from genome assembly GCA_015108175.1 of Pelvicachromis taeniatus. Lineage (NCBI taxonomy): Eukaryota > Metazoa > Chordata > Actinopteri > Cichliformes > Cichlidae > Pelvicachromis > Pelvicachromis taeniatus. The sequence continues at coordinate 67,316 of VURO01016609.1, forward strand.
CTAAAGTCCAACATGTTCATTTTTTTTTACATTTTAACGTTTGTTAAAATGTCAAACCTTCTAGAGCAATATGGAAAAAAGAGAACAAACAAACAAAAAAACAGTAGTTTTATTTATTTTCTATGAAGTTTTTATTCAAAGATGTCTGTACTTTAGATTATTGTTGTTCAGTAATAACTGAATGTAGCACATTTGCAAATGATTCATTTTCCGGTAAACACTGCGGTAGGTGTACGAGAAACCACTGATTGATCACAAGACACAACATTATCACCACAATCTAAAGACAGAAAAGCAGCATCTCTAAGGAAACAGATTTCACCGGCTGACTGGTCAGGTCGCACTTCCTAGCTTACAATGTTTTATACAAGATTGAAATAAATCACTCAGAGTTATGCGAATGAGCTGCTAGTGCTATTGATCCCACTAGGAATCAACACCTACTTTGCTTTTAGAAGAGCATCAAGCACCGCGAGTAGAGGTTTGATCTCGATGACAATTTGTTTTTTTTAAAAACAAGAAAAAGGAAAAAAAAGAGACAGACTAGCTATATCAAGAATACAGTGGCTGAAATCTGGGGTCTGGCTGTGCTTCATTTTATTTCTACTTTTGAGGGTGGTAAAAATTGAAAAATCATTTAAACTCTCAAAGTAAATGCAATGCCTTTTAAATGTCTAAAGGTACATGGATAAAAAAAATAAAATAAAAAAAAGCCATATAAGTGTGTTCATGTGCTGTGCAATTCAATATTACACTAATCTAGAGAAACACCAATGTACTACGAAACGAAATTGTGAGCACTTTAAGCGTTCCCAGCTGAACAGCAATCCATAAAATCACAGTCTTCTGCTTGGAAGGGCGGCAACAGTTGGGAACATTGCTACCTGAATGACAAACACTGGGGTGAGAGAAGATGGCAATCAGAGAGTAATGGGTAGTGTTTGCAGCAAGAGATTTTCTGAGCACTTTATTAGTAATACTTGGTGTTGTGAATGGTTTCCAGCTCTCTAATAGTTTTTCTTAGAACATTGTTTGATGTCAGCGGAGCTAAAAGTAGAAACTGAAACTGAACGTCATTGTTTTCTTATACTATTTGACACTTAGTGAACTTGTCAAAATTTTCTCAAAGATTGCCTCCCTCCGACCCTTCTCCCACTTCCTCTCAAATGAAAAAAACATGATAAACTTGTGATATGCTAACTTTAAGTTGCCGAATTTTATTTTATTTTTACTTTTATTTTGACTGACAGTATTATGGGTATTATAGTTTTTGCATAACTCTCATATTTGTACAGTAGCATCTAATCAAACTGGACAACACGTGTTTGGCAGTTTGTACCCTGTCACACAAACCTTTGGATCAAAAGACCCCCTGAAAATCTCTGGTTGCTAGTGTAAAATGTGCATTCTCCAACCTGACTGCTTGCTAGGTGAAATTAGTCACATAGATGGTCCTCCACCAAAAACCCCCATGTGACCACTTTGGTCAATTGAAGGTTGCCCTGGTTGGCTGTAGCTTGCATGGGAGACACCAACTTGCCTGCAAACACTCGCTGAGGAGTAGCAAATCTGTGGAAAGCGCCTTTAGAGTAAAAGCTGAAAACCTGAAGCATGTTGGTTGCAGATGTAAAGCCCACCTTTTACTTTGAAAGTGAACGCTCTACGTTTTTGGTTTGCGTCGCACTTTCTCAAATCGTTGGTTTTGCAGGGAAACTGGTGTCTTCTATGCATACTATGGGCAACTCCTGCAATCTGCTAAATGTTCTAGACCCATGTGACTGGAACCTTACTAAAGCTGGATTTATGATCCCACCTTTGTGTCCATTCATGTACCTGTTAGATGACATAAAGACAAAAAAGCCAATTCAGCCATGGCAAACCTATGGAGATGGATTGTCATACAGCCCTTCAATAAGACAATTGAAGTTAATCTCTGTGCTCTTAAATGGCAGTTGGTTGAAAAGTTAACTTGAACAGCAAAGGGAATCGCAGTGAAGTTTATGATTTCTATCTTTTCCTCGACATGGAAAAAATTAAGGACAAACAAAAAGAGAAACTTCAAAAAGCTAGCCTCCTTCAGCAGCTGTTCTACATGTTTTTCTAGATATTATGACACCAACTCTGCAAGGCCTTGTATAGTGCCGGCACAGTACCATGACCCTGACGAGTTCTTTTAATTTTGTTTTCTTAACTCTGGTTAGAAAACAGCTTGTAGGTGTCTTAATACAACCTTCTGGCAATAGCAACACATTGCATACTGTATTACCAAGTGTGTGAAAAACAAAAATCAGTGAATATGTGTTTTAAAGGAAAAAATATTAAAATAATGTATAATTTCATGACCATTCAAAAATGCAAGCATGATTTCAAGACACAGTTTCATTTAGGAAGGAAGGACATGAAGGAAATGAAAGAAGGAAAAGAAATGCTGTTAGGTGAAAAGTTCAAGCTAAAGTGACATTTTAGATGCTTTTGTCTGGTTGTTAAACTATTTAGCACATTAGATGTGAAAAGTCAGTTTTTCATAAGACTTCACTATATATTTTATTTCATTTAGTCCTTTTATAGCTCTTTTAATGCCATCCTCTGACATTTGAGGTAGTGGACATTTCAAACAGATCAGCTCTGATTTGTTGTCCTCTAAGCCTGTTTGGTGTTTGAAAAGTTAAAATACCACACAGACATGGTAAATATGATGGTCTCAATTTAGTAAATTGGAAGAAACAGGCTATGTAAATAAACCCCTTGGCGTGCCATATACAGAGATAAGACATTTTTCACATGCACACACGTAGCTGCTTTAGTTTGTTGACAGCTTATTAAACAGTGTGAGTCACTGCGTCACTGTCACGATGAACCTCAACACAGTGCACTATCAAACATCGCTGATTAGAGTGAAAATTTGATCTTGTCTACTCACTGACAGCTATTTTCTAAATAATGGTAACATTGGGATAAATTGGAAGAGGGGCTGATTAGCAATTAATCATACTTATTAGTGGGTTTTTTTTTCTATTTGCAAAAACATTCCGGTGACATATTGGTGCCCTTGAGTGAAAATCATTGAAGTATAACACAGAAGACAACAAAGATATTTTTAATGTGAGAAACTGCAAGGACATAAGCCAAAATCAGTTAAAGGGGGCATTACTCCCTCAGGTGCTTGACTTCTTTTCACATCTATGTAAATGTCAAAAGTTTTGCAGTCATGCCTAAAAGGCTACAAAGCTGTAAAAATGCCCTGAGTGGTCAGACATTGACCTTTGATGATGTATTTCACTGGAGGAGGAAATTTCCATGATTTTTATTTAAAGAATTACAAAGATTAAAGAAGTGCTTCCTGTAAATCACAGGTGAACCTTTATGACCCTGTAAGCTCTGCCAGTCAATTACACAATGTTTAAGCTTTTCTACCTCTTTAATATAGCTGTAGGGAGCTATGCCAGCAGTGTGAGGCCCAGGCTTTAGACATGACTCACATAGGGCTAGTAGACTTAACAAAGGCAGGTGTCTACTAATGAAGGACATCTAAAGACAGTGGTTAAGTGTGCATAATTTCTATATGGTAAAAGTTAATAGAAAGTTATATTATGTTAAAATGATCATGAACAGATCAACTGAACCAGCCCATAGAGAAATCTCACAAACATTCATTCAGGTAGATTATTAAAAAAAAGATAATACAAGTATATTTCTCATTCTAATCCACAAATAGAAAGTACTTCATGTGTTGGTTTGCGGTGCATCTCAGATCTGTAGTGTCAAACAAAACCCCTCCATTTGAATTTCATTTTGAAGAAGAATACAAAGTGGTAGGGACACAAATCTGCTGAGTAGGGTGGGTAATAAGGGAAGATTTTCTTCGTGTGGCTAAAAAAAAACCCACCTGCCCTTTGAGAGTGCTATGTGCTGGCACACGATAATAAACAAAACAGCACAGGTGGTTTGTGCCAAATGTTCTCCCTTATAGGCTGTAGGACATTACAACAAAACGCCTTCTTTGGGCTTGGATACTAGAATCTTCCAGAGAAGGCTGCTGTATGTACTGGGACATAGCCAGGATACAGCTTTCCTCTATAGTGATGATCATCAACAAGAAAGCTGGGTCAGTTTGACACAGATTTTTTGCTCTCTGTGGAAGTTTGAGTTCCATGGTGAAATCACAGGTGACTAATGCAAGTGGTTTAAACGCGACTTCCAGGATGATCTAAAAATCACAGCTGTGCTCGAACACGTGCACGAGGAGACGACCTTCAAGGAATTTAATTGTGGTCCAGTTAAATCAGATATGCTTTGTTTTGTGTTTATGAAGTCAAATTTAATTCAGCCCCTTAATAATTCTAAAAACCTATAGCTGAAATCATAATTATGATGAAGAAAAGATTTTTCAAAGAAAGAAGATTGTGTCTAAAGATGTGGCTGTAAGTATGTGTTTTTTTTAAAGCGTGGTTTCCACTGACTCTCAGATTCAGTTATTAATCACTTCCTAGCGTTCAATTCTGGGCAGCATGGGGGCACGGTAACGAGCACTGCTGCCTCAGAGCAAGAAGGTCCTGGGTTTGAATCTATTGTTTCTGTTCTGTGAGAAGTCTCCATGTTCTCCCCATGTCTGTGTGGACACACAGTCATCTATCAGAATGAGTATTAAGGTGAACTAAGAAACAAGCAGTAAAACCCTGTATGAACAGTTCCAAGGACAGAGACACGTTTTCAGCAATGCATTAGCTATTATTAATTTTTGTACGCAGCTTGCAACTGCAAGATGTTGTACAATGGTCATGATGTAACTGGACTTGGTCTTGACCCACTCAAGGTAACTGCAGAGAATCACTGGAAGGACTTCTTTCACAAACTTCTGCATTCAAGCAGATCCATCAAATATATAGGACCTCTCTTTCCCAGCACGTAATGTTATATGACGGTGGTTGGCTTGAAAAATTACATTTCTTTATTTTAAAGCAGAATCCCATCCTGGTTTTACAACATCTAATTAATGTCGGCATAAACGGCACTCAATCTGATTGGTCTGAGTAGTTGGAACTGTGAAATCAATGGCGTATCTACCTCCTCTGTTAAACACAATATACTCTATTTTAATCTGACTTAAATTAAAGTGAAGTACACACAACTACCCATCTTTTTATAGAAAGCGAGCACAGTCAGTTTCACTTTAGAATTTAAGGATAAATTGAATGAATTATTCTGTAATTACTAAGCCTTTTCAAACAAGTAATATGTAAATGAAAGCTTTGGATTTTTAAATTGCAGACTGATTAATATGTCAGCTCTATAATGTGTATGTTTCTCACAGAGGGAACAAAAGGCACAGAGGTCAGGTTTCCAAGAGATACAGTATGGTGCTTGATCCCAAGCTAGTTCAAACCACTGACTTTAAATAGTCCAGATTTTGTAGTGTCTCAAAAGTCTATCCCTTATAGGTCACCAAGTTATGAACAGCAATATGTTTTCTTGAGCCTCTGTCCCGAAGTGCAAGATTAAGTCTGAACCTCTATCCTGGATTATCCTTGTGGCCTTTGGGACACACTCATAATCGAGAATGACTCCACCTGAAATGAAGGTCAAAGGGAAAATGGGATTTGACTGAGCAGTTAAACTTCCAGTTTTGCTGCTCTTTAGAGTGCATTATAAAACATGACATGCCCCCAGTTTCTCACTCTTTTCACAAACATTTGAAATATAATTATATAAAAATAAGCGCTGGTTTTTCAGATGATGAATTTGTAATTAAAACTATTTAACAGTTTGTTTTTTTTAATGTCATATTTGTAAGTGATACAGCTGCACTTAAAAATTGCATTTGGTCTACTTCAAATCTTTTTATAAGTCTTGTAGTTTTGCAATTTTGGTTTAATTCATTATATCTTTTTAGAAAAAAAAGCTAAAGGTAATGCTTGGTAATGGGCACGTGCAACAGGGCGTGCTGTCTAGAGCAGCATTACTGTACCTTGCCTACATGCCTGGAAGCTCAGTTTACTGTCTGCCTTTTATCCACAGGAATCAAACTGTTCCAGGGAAATGCTGATTTACAAATTACCACAAAGGTGGGCTCCAATCTGCTAATGCTATGGTTATGTAAAGCCATGTCAGGTGGAATTTCATGTGTTAGTTCAGTGTGTGGGGGGCTTATTGTATGTCGGCTGGCATGACTTTGATGAGGTGGGAGGACATAGAAGACGATTAGAGAAGAACATGGGGGAAGAGTCACGTTTAGTTGAAATAAACGGTTGCCCATTGAGCAGTTGAACATTGTATCATTGATGTCACACCATACATTATTTTGTTGCAGCTGTTTTTTTTTATTTTAAATGAAGTTTAGATGCAATTTATGGGCCGTGGATTTTATGACAGAATTTTTACTGAATTTTACTTGACATCAGCACAAGTTGAATATACACATGCTCACATAGAGTGCATGTTACACACACACACACACACACACACACACACACACACACACACACACACACACACACACACACACACACACACACACACACACACACAGAGGTAATGAATATGCCAAAACAATTATCTGCAACTGCAGAGGTTAACCAATAATTACAGACTCCATATGTTTACAGAAAGAAGTGTTAAAAATTGAGCGCAGAGCATCATTCTAAGTGATTTTGGTGATAAAACAATGACCTAGAGATAATTAGCCCAGATGTTTATAGCAGACTTGGTAAATTGCTCGCTTTATATGAATATCAATGTACTGAGGCACAAGCTAACTGAGGAAAATGAGTTGTCTTCCAGACTTCTCCAACTTTGTTTCTCATGAATGCCTTTTGAAACAAAAAAAAAAAGAAAAAAAAAAGAATAAGAAATCTGATCAGTAAAGCACACCAGTCGCCTTTCTCTTTAATGCTTGTTTCTTGGAATATATAGCTGACCTTCTGCGCTGGTGCACAGATGCAGCAGACAAAGGTGGGAGGAGTAGATCTGGCTTTAATGATGGCGAGATAAACAAAGCAGCAGATTGTGGTTTGGATGAGGCAGGCTTTACCATTTAATACTGATGATTACAAAAGACGGTCCTGCCTACGTGTTTGTTTGTGTATTCACATTATAGTCACATTTCCATTTGTTTTAATGACTTCAATGATGGCTCAATGTGAGGCATGAGGCTTGTTATTTCCTCCGAGTTGGACTGATGTATTGGTTTGACCTTTGATATTGGCCAGCGATGCCATTTACCACCCGCATGATTGAGAGCCCTCCCTGAACACTGCTAGATGAAAACCCAAAACACTGCAATGAAATTCCTCCCCCCCCCCTTTTGTTGCTGAAAATGTTATTATTGCTGCTATCTAAAAAGTGTCTCTTTCACGCCTTTTACAATTACAGGAATACATTTCAAATAAGTGAACAGAGAAAATTTGTGGGATAGAGAAACGAAAGCTCTGAAACATTTTCTGTTGGCAGCTTCTGTCCTGAAAATCAAAACACGCTGACAGAACCACACTGATGCATCCGACAGTTAGATCACGGAGCGCTTGCCTCTGTTGCAGGCTAACAAATATTGCTGTAAACGCACTCGTGTCTGCAACACTCGGAAAAAGATGGTGTGAAGATTTAGCCGTAGGCAGCCATTTGAAATTCCAGCTCAGATGATGTGATGTGCATCAGACAAACTGCAATTACAGAAAAATATTGAAATTCCACTAGAGATGGTCTCTATAAGATGCTGGGAGGAGTTTTATCACGAGTTCTTTGAACTTGTGATTGCCATAATGTGTCATGACTGGAATCCTTTCCAAGGTTAATAAAGATCAACAATTTGTTTTTGCTGTTGTTGTTTATGTAAGCGGACATGCTGTTTGCTTTGACAAGCCACGGCTGACTAGAAGTATTATCTGTGTGGAAAGGGAATCGACACAAATATCTGCAGTTCTAAGGGATGAAAGTAGGAGGAGGAAGAAGAAGATGATAGAAAAAAAAACACTCTTTAGAATCACTTATGTGACATGGAAAATGCAAGAATTGTTTTTAACTTGCTGTATCAAATTACCAAGTTGTGTGATGAAGGGCCAATAATGCTGTGCACTACCAAGAAAATACAGGAGCAGTATTGCTGATACCAATACTAACACTACTCCTTTTAACTTATAAATGTCAGTATATGTAGTGGAGAGCAGTGTGTCACGATTTATGAGATGAATCATCATTAATTTGCAAACACATTTGAATGAACACTATATCACCGTGGCTTTTACTTTCTACAATAATTAGTTAACACAATAAAACACACCTTTGAGCTTTCATGTAGTTAGGAACTGTTTTTTTTTTTTGGAGACCTGTAATGTAAATGTGTCTGTCAGTAAAACACTTAGACTTGCTGCAGGCTATAAAATAAAAGGCTTTATAGTCAACACGAAAAGGTTCAGACATTTTACAGTGCATGTTCGAGGTATACTTTTTCATTTAAAAAAATATTTCGATAATAATGAATTTGAATGATAGAAACAAAGTATCAATCCAGTTACACTAGTATCAGTCCGATACCAATATCAGTGTTGGTATCGATGCAATCAATATTTTGATCGATTCGCCCACCTCTAAGGTCCAATTCGTGCCTTTATTGAACAACAAATTCCTGCCGGTTCAAATGAAGTTTAAAAGCACCAACATATCAATCTGTAATACTAAGACATGCTGTCTTATTTAAAATGACAATGTTTCTTGAACTTTCACAAACCAGTTAGTTACATCTAAATGTGCTACTCTGTGAAGTAGCACATTTAGATGTAAAAGATAAAGCCTACAGTAGACAAGCTACTGATTTTCAGATCTGTAGGTAACGACAGGAAGCACATTTGGCTGTGTATTTGTTAAAACTGGCAACTGTGGGAACAAGTGACAGAAGAAGGCTGCTTGATGATATTATGGTAAAGCTGGATAATCAATAAGCGTGGAATAACTACTCGAAAAAAAACCCAAACACCTTATTTAGTGAGCTAAGCGTTCTACTTATGCTACACTTAGTGTAAACAGCCAACACAAATTCGTTTATAATGATAAATGATGAGATGTGTTTCCCTACAATGTGAAGCTTCCCCTTACAAATTTGGCTTTCTTACACTCAGTGTTATTGCAAATTATCCTCTCACAGTCGCCCTACAGTTTTCACAGCACATTGTCCTTTTCTTGCTTTAAACAACGCACACCAGCACATTCAGATAATGATTACCACAAAGACATTTCTTTGTTACTCTAAATGCCTCTCCAGCAAATGAAGCCTAACTCACCCTGACCGATGAGCTCGAGGGGTATCGGGGGTTTACTCCTGGTAAAAGTCGGGTCTTTTATATTTGATGTCGAGGGTCCTTTATAGTGAAAGCAGCAATCAGATGAGAAGTCTTTGAAATGTGGTGCTAGGACTTTGTTATGTGCAATTACAGCACAATCGGTTCATTGAGTTAGAAATGTAATATATTACCATGCTATCAAATGTAGGCACAATATATGCAAATTTTCATATTCACACGGTTTTTGAATAATAGGAATAATAGTGTCTTATTGTTATTCGCTTAAAATAGCCACAATATACAATGGAGGCTTGATTATTAGTGATCATCAATATTATTGTTGCTTTTACGTCACTATTTGAGTAGTGCTTTACCTTGATCCCATGAATCCTCAGTTTTAGTTACTACCTTACAGAGCAGCTGTAAGCATTTTATTAAAAAAAAAAAAGGCTATCCCACAATTATCATCCTTATTAATGAATTTTGCACACCATTTTTTTCTTGCTGTAATCTCTTTAAAGTGCTAAAATCCAATGACTCCATAAAAAAATGCCGTTAGCTGTTCTTTTGAAAACAAATCATTTTCTTTGGCCAATTATTTGACTCTTAAGATCTGATCAGTAACATCTCAATCAGACTTTTCCCTGTGAGGTATAATACAGCTGCACTTACGGTCACTGCAGAAAGGCCCCCCATAGGTGGTCATGGTGCAGTCACAGGAGAAGCCCTCCCACAGCTGCAGGCACACTCCCTGGTGGTGGCAGGAGTCCTCTGTGCAGGTGGTGCTGGGACCTGCAGGGTATTTACAGCAGATTTACCAGCTGTTTTTTCCCCCCACTTTATTCACACATCTTCAATTCTAACCAACCAGAATAAATAAAATACAGCAAAAGTAACAAGCTGTGGTAAGCCAGTTTGATTTGGGCCACTTCTACGCAGCAGCAGCCATAGCTCTACAAAAAAGCCATACTGTCAGTAAAATGTTGCCCGTTTTTCTCCTCGTCCTTGTTGCCATCTGCTCATGCCTGGGTGTCAGTTTTTGCTTGTATACAACAGCGCGCTGACTGTGATGTCTTTCCGATTGCTCTTTTACACATGTAGGTCAGCGTAGGACTGTTACCACTTAACACTGAGCACCAAGGCAGGCTATGTAAATGTAACTGCAGACTTTTGACTAAAGTCTAGGAAATTTTAGAGAAAACATCCGTATTTTTTATCTGATTCTGGGTGCTTATTGTTAGTTAACTTAAGCACACGTTCCACTACACAAAGAATTAAAGGTTATGTTGCGTATCAACTTTATCTGTGTCTATTTGCACCAGTGAGACCACCTTAATTTTTCTGTTCCGCCAACCCACATATTCTAGCACCAATATAATTAGTTTTACTCATAAAAATCATGTTCATAACACACTGTAAAGCGACGGCTATCAGCTGCTGATCTGTTAAAGTTTTCAAATGTATCTGACTCTGTAAGTCCAACAAGCTTCACCCTAGTTGCTGTACAAAAGCTGTACAATATGGATTACTGAGTTGTAGATACAGAAGACTAATTTTCCCTTGAGGACTCGCTGTAGATCCAGGATGGGCAATTAATTTTCTCACAGGGCCATCCACATGAGAAACTAGGACTGTTGTGGATGGCTGCACCACTAAGCCAAACTGAATTCTGCTCTGTATTGAGTTTCTTTCTTTATTAGCTTATTGGTGCGCTCACAACAATCCCACTTTCTTATGTGGCCACTCGGGAAACTTAATTGCCCATATCTGCGTGGATAACGGCATCATGCACGTGCACGTGCTTTTTAGTTATCTGAGCCCTGTCCATCCAAATTAATTGTTAGAAAAACTTGAGCGGATGTATAAGTGTTCACTTAAAACTGAAGTTTTCAGTATGCATGCCCTCTTTGCCTTTTAAAAAACAAATATGTGGCATTATTAGTTTATACAATGGTGACACCGAAAATGTACTTAAATGGTTCAAACCCTGGAAATGGATATTATGAGTATAACAATTCTCCAAAACCATGGTCAAGTTAATGCCTCAGTTGTTTTTTTTTTTTTAGAGGGAAGGTATAACAAAACAAGAAAACCATTTTTTGACCACACGCCTAATCGCTTAATCACAATTGCAAGCATTTTTCCAGTTGACTCTTTATGTGAACAATCTGCAGGGAGTACTGGTTTCACCAGATAAGCGTGCTTTAACTGCATTTCAGTTTTCAAATTGTTACAAGTCAACAGTACACGCACCCCATATGGACTGACAACAGTTACTTGAAAATGTTTCTGAATCTTTACATCAAAGGCTGAGAGAACCTCGATGCTAAAGATCGGAGCAGTTGAAGAGCACTAAGAGTTGAACTAGAATTAACAATTAAGTCGACAAAAAACACGTGTGTTTAATTTTGGCATTTTGTACATGAGGCGAGACAGAATGTAATTTACCTGTTGAAACTCTGAATAACATTGTTGTCATGGACCTGTGGATGCTACAGACTGTGTGGAGTGTTGAAGGAGGACCCAAAGGCCGACGTGTGGAAGCGAACTGTATTGAAAGCAACTGGTTTATTGGCTGTTTGCAAAATCAAAAAGGGAAAAACAGAAAACTATAAGCTACTAGAAAACACACAGGGGGCTAGGAGACACTTGGGCAAAGGGAACAGATATTATCCTATATTAACGCACAGAAGGGCAATCGGGGAAGTGGAAACAGCTGGGGAAAACAAGACACAGCTGAACTAAACCACAAAGGACGAGACAAGGGACAAAAAACTAAAAGCAAAGCACAAGGAACAATTAACTTATCAAACTAAAACAGGAAGTGAGATAACTAAGTGGGGAAAACATAGATGCATGAATAACCTTAATACTGGTGGACTGACACAAGAGGATGAAACACTGAGGGAAAACTAAATTCTAAAGAAAACCAGGGACTAACAAATATTGCTATAAACGCAATATACAGGGGGAAAAGCAAAATACAGTGAAATAAAAACAAATATAAAACAAACCAAAATCAAATAGAAAATAAAACTTGAAAAGATCTCCCAAAAACTGTTCAAATGACCCAGGACCATGACAAGTGATTTTTCAGGGCAAAGTTTTATGAACTTTCGTAGTGTAGTGGTTAGTAACTAACATAATTACTTAACATGCTGAAAGGCCTCATTTTCCAACCGGTACTGTAATTTTTTTGTCTTTTACTTAAGAAGTATTTCTCTGTGTTTTGAAGATCTGACAGGAATTAAACCCACGATGTGGGACAGAAAGATTCCCCAGGTCTTTCCTTCCTACTGCTGTCAGACTCCACAACAAAGACTTTTCAGATGACCACACATGTCGCACACGGACACACACATCTAATACACCATGGTAGCCTTCGCCTAGTCTCCCTTAGGTGCAATATTACCAAGTGCAATTTTTCTGATGCAACATAGTATTCTATTTTGTATATTCTATTTTGTATAGTATGTTATCCTATTAGTTTGATCCTATTGTTATTCTATTAGTTTTTATTAATTTCCCCCCTTAAGACAGACTTTGTATGTTATGCAGAAATGTGGGACAAGTTGGGAAGCAATCCAATTAAGTAATCAACATTTGATCGCAAGTGTCGAGCAACTCTCACAGAACTGAAACTTAATCCACTTTAGATTTAGTCCACAACAATCCAAATGATATTTAGTCTAAAATTAAGACTAAAACTAAATGAAAATGTGCCAAAATTAAAGTCAAAGTCAATACATTTTTTGAGAAAAGTCAAAAATGTATTGAATCAAGTTCAAATTACATTTTTGAGTTTTCTGTTTTTTTATTTCTCCAATCACAGGAAGATTAATAACTTCTAATCCTTTGTGCTCAGCCTAAATTCACCACTGGGCCACAATCAATTTCCACTGACTGAAGCTCCTCACCGGTAACTAATAAATGGTGCAAAACTGACAGAGAAAAATGACTGACCTTCTCCAAGCATCACCACCAGTTCAAGTACATATACACCATACATCTATTCTGTCATATCCAGGGCGGCCTTTGTTAAGTAATGGCTACCTTATTTGAGATTTTTTGTGACTATTTAGCCTTGGCAGAACTGTCCACTCTGCTGAGTGTTTTCTTGTTAGAGGTCCATAATAGCAGCTGAATGTCTTTACTGCTGCGTGACAGTATTGCATGTTAGATTAGGTTGAAATGAAATGATAATAAACCAAAACAACAAAGATGTTTAAGGTTCTAACAAATGAGGTTTGATTAATTTTGAGCTACCTGCTCCCCTCCTTTCAGGAGTAACACCTGTGAAGTACAATGAAATCAGAACACCGAATGATTCACAGGTGTTTCACATGTCCTCACCTCCACAGCCGTGCTCCACCTCCCCCACCTTGTGTAGGGCATCTGCTAGGAGGTCAGGGAGTCTTCCATTCAAGTCCACAGATGCCAGGCAGCCCTTGTATCCTTCCCGGGATGCTATTAGCCTAGGCAAGCTGCTGTACATGCTCTTCCCAACACCTCCAATGTACAGCTCCCCTTTAAGATAGAGGAATTGATCAGGAGGAAATCTTGCCAGAAAAACTGACTTAATTTTCCATATCCAAGTGCTTGCTGGTGCATGTATTGAACCACTCTTAAAACAGCGTGTTTTACATACGTACACACATTAAATGTTGCAATATAGTGAGTGTTTCAGAGCAAATGTCAACAAAATTGACTAATAAGCATTAGTTTTGCCATAAGTACCGACTATATTGATACCGACTTCATTGATACCTTTCAAATCCAGGTTGCGGGCTCCATTGGAATGCTGGGTGACAGTGCGGGAATCAATCTTGAGGATGTGCACATTGTTGTTGTCACGGGAAATCACCACATTGTGCCACTGGTTGTCATTTAGTGGCTTGTCAGAGTTTCCCTTCATTAGTGACGGCCCATTTCCCAAGTCAAAAACATAATGGATGTACCTGCACGACAACACAAATGTTTACAAACGCCATTTCTTATCTATAATTATTTCTTCACATGCCACATGCCACCAGCAACTCGACAATAGCACCTTTATGTAGCAAGCGGATAAGTAAAAACAGCCTGTGTGCGTGACTTTTATGCGATTAAACCGTGGTTCAAATTACTCCAGCGTCATGCGTGGCGATGCAGCTGTGCACACTTCTGTCTACCAATCTGTTTTGTGGGTCTATTTCTGCCGGGGCTCAAACTACTCATATTCAAGTATTTTGTTTATGTTCAAAGAAATAACACTGAATTTATGTAAACACAGAAGGTAATGCTTTAGGCGCACCAATATGTTGACATTAAATTTTATCATTAGACGGCACACTGTCAAAAACGACATCTTGCTTAAATCAAAGTAAGGCAACATCCATGAATAAGCTGCTACACTTCACACATAACACCGAGCAGCCGGAAAACTATGACAGAAGTGTTGGAAACCATTTTTTTTTGTCTGTGTTGTCTGCCTGAGCTTCTGCTGCAGGCTCCAGAGCTGAACAAGGCTTCCCGCTGACTAATTGCTTACTGGGAAGAAAGTCTGTGCAAGGTCTGACAGTGGGAAGATACAATTGTTGCCTTGCTTGCTCTGTTTTAACGACCTTTCTCTGCGATTCTCTCTGCAACAAAAATTATTTACAATGAATAAAACATTTGATACGTATTTGAGACGGCGTCAAAGTGCCAAAATGTGCTTGAGTACGGGAACGAGTGTGACTTTTTTGAACTTGCGCTGGCTCTCTGTGCTCGACTCCCTTTAACAAAATTATTTATAATGAACAAATGATTTTAAAGCCATTTGGTATCTCTCCGCAGTGCTGCGGGGCGATGGATTCAAGATATGAATTATGATTAGGTAATTTCGAGGCCAGGAAATAAGAAAAGCTCCCGTTCGTGCTTTATTTTTCCAAGACAAATATTGTTTGGTTGAAACACAGAGAATGAATAAATAAATCCCATTTTTGCCCCTTTTTCAGATTGCTTCATCACACGCCTGCATGTATATTAGACACTGGTACTTACCCTTTGACTAGCTCCACCACAATGAAGTCACTTCCATCTCCGGAGTTGTAAAGGATCAGCCCATCGGGGCTAGTGGTCTTGAACTGGAAGAAGAGGTGCATGGAGGCATAGGCCTGTAGAGTGGAAAAAGCCAAGTAGCTGGCCTGCGTTAGGAAAGTTACAGGATTGGCAACAATGTGCCTCATGCCAAAACGAGCATTTAGCTCGCAGTAGGAGATGTCTCCATTCTTGCACTGGTCCAAATAGAGCATCCCATTGAAGGAGAGGGCTTGCAAATGTCCGATGAAGTTGGAAGGCACCACAGAGATGAAACGCCGCTCGCTCATGATCCCCGTCTCGATGTTGTTGAACTCCAGGCGGGTGTGGGCGCCGGTCATGTGGCCTAAGTAACAAAGCATTCTTTTTCAACTGAAAATGCATTTCAGTATCTGTGCCTTTTGCTACTGTAGCTACTTTCTCCCTACTATACCTTCCACAGTCACGTTGTCTACAGAAAGCTGCAAGTTCTTCCCACGCCGCACCACTTTCACTGTGTGCCACTCGTTGTCATTCAGCTTCTCGCCTACGAGGAGTATCTCTGGTCCCTTGCCTAAGAGGAAGAAAGCGTCAAGTGACAATCATACCACATGAGCTCAGCGTACAAGCCTTCGACACAAAGCACTCAACATTTGAAGCACTCTCAGGGTGCATACATTCATTTACTTATCACTCACACACAAAGCCACAAACCAGCAAGCAATAATTTGCATTCATTCAATACGTAATAATATGGGAAATGAGACAAAGAAACGGCTACAAAAGAGCTCATTCAAATCTGAATGTTTAAAATGTACTGCGTGACACAGCTGCACGTTCTCTGTGTAGGGTCATTTGGGTGATGTCTATTGGGGGAAACATGTTGGGGCCATGCAGTATCTGGAGCCCTGTCTCAAACACGGAGCTTTAAGTTCCTGAATATTTGCACTATCCTGAGCCTTTTTCAGTGGTTTCAAAATAGGTCACAGTGCAGAAGCTTGCCACTGCAGCACCGTCATCCCAAATCAGTGCCTATGCAACAGGCCAACACGGCAGTTCAAAGGAGTTCTGACATCGCTTGGGAAACTAATTGGCCATGCCTAAGCTGACTGCGCCTTTAGGGGTTTGTCTGTCTAATTGAGCTCAGGGTGCAGGAGAATTACAGGGGACGTACAGAGGGCAATAAATGGAAAACATCAACTGGTTTCCGAACACTTCACTGTTTCATCCTCAGGGAAATAAAATGGTGACTGGAGACTTTGTCCAGAGCTGCATATCAAGCGTCTTCACAGCACACTGCATCATTTCACCGTCACCCTGCTGAATATTGACTACGCACACCAGAAAGATCAATCTCATCTAATCCCGCTCCCTGTATATTTGATGGCTTCGCTTAGATAATGAAAAACACACAACTTGCTGGATTCACATCCAACACAAAACCCCCAGAAATGTTTATCTTGTAAGTGACTATCACGATAGCAGAGGTACAGACGAGATCTGCTGTAATGAAAGAGGCAACAGAGGAATGCAAGACAGTATGGACTATTCGGCTTATCTGTGTTTCTGCATGGGGACTTTGCCTGCTATCTAATGTCAGCATATGAAGTCAAACATAATAATACCAAAATGCAACAACAAAGTCAAATGTCTTGCAAGGACAAGAGGGGGGTGGGGCATTTTTGTTAGATACTGGAAGAAAAATTTAAAACAGGAATTTCTAAATATTTTACACATGAAATTCTGTTTATATTATTCATATAATTGAATAGATCAAGACCCAAAGTGTTGATACTACAAGTGCAGTACTGAACATGCTTTCAATCATATCGTCACTTTAAAATTACATTCAGGCCACTCTTCTTGTTGCTGCATTTGCTGTCCATCTGCCGCTGTGGTGCATATTTACACAACATCGTGTTAGTTCTGAGAAATCGCTTAGGGGTGAACTAAAGTCTGGGCATCCTTCACAAACAGTGTTAAATGCAATTACGGGGACTACGCATATATTCATTGAGTATGTAAAGCAGTACAGGTACCAGTAATGACTATTTTTCTAGCAAGAAAATTTTTTTTTATTTTAAGAAAAAAAAAAACCAATAAATTATAATTCAAATGAAAAACAGCAACAAACAACAAGTTCTTTCTTGTTCGCACTGGGATGCATTTCATCAACACAACTACCCAGTTACAATACAATACAATTGTATTTCAGAGGATTTAATCAGCTGAAGGTGACACAAAAAATAACAGCAGGACTGCTTACTGAAGAGCATCATGTTCGACACAAGATTTCAACACCTGACGCTAACAATCGAGGCCATAAAGTCATCTGAAAATGTATTTACTTAGATAACCCATAAAGAGGCCAGAGGGCAAAGTCCCCCCCAACCCCCAAATGTATTTTTAAGGCAATTGGAGGAGTCGCTCCCTACTGGCCATTTTAAAGAATGCAGTTTTAAAGGTGACCTATTGTGCTCATTTACCACACAGTGTAAAGTAGTTTTGCGCACCTCCCGGTTCAAAATTAATCCTTGTTCTTCTCATACTGGGTGTGGGTTCATGCTGTCTGAAACAACTTTAAGACGATTCTTTTAATCCACCTTTTATAAAACAACACAATGCATCCGCATTGGCATCAGTGGTCCTGACCCTTTTACTGCAATGCAATAGTGAGGTTGCTATAACAGTGAGGAGTGATGTTAGCTAATATGGCCTGATTATGGATAAAGTTTAAAAATGAATGATGAATGAATGATCCATGGGTGTGGAGTTAGAAAGAAGCTTACTGGTTCACTGCAGCCTAGACCTGATCTTTACAGCGAATAGTTTTAATAGCTGCAGTAGTGAAAGTAATGTGTATAATAATAAATAATGAACGTGGTCTCTCAATACTTTTAAATAAAGAACCAGCATTTAAATGTATTTTATGATAGAAAGAGTGATCTACCTGTAACACTGCAGAGTGGATTAAAATGGTGGAACAGAAACGTGTATTCACCACAGACATCTGATTGTAAACCCTTTGAAATTGGTCTGCCTTTCAAAAGCTTGAAAGAAAGGTCCATATTGTCCATTCTGATCCCCAGTTGTATTTGAGTGATGCTTTCAATAATAACTTCAAAGGCACGGTGGAGTTATACAGGTCAGACTTATGAGTGAGCTGAGACTATGGCTGCAAGATTTGCTTGTTAATAAAAAGCAAATTTGTCGAACAAATGCCTCATTTCAAAAGTGTTTTCCCAGACTCCATATAATTAATCAAGAACACTGCAGCAACATTTGTTCTTACAGCGATTACCCTCCCACTGTGTATCCAGTTGTGGACAGTTTCCAAGCAGCTGTTGCAGATGGGCTTTCCTCCCAGATTCCTTCGGAAGTAAGCTACATTTGAAATCTGAATTCTTTAGCCTGCAGTCAAGTTAGAAGGTAATCCAATCAAAGCAGGGAAAACAAATGAATTTAAAAAGTATATAACATAAACGGTATGGTAGCACTGTTTTTGGTGATTAGTGTCTTAATAATTTAAGCAGGTTGTTCTGCAGTTTAAAAAATCTGTGTACATTCATTGCCACATGTGCCCCATTAAGCTATTTTAGAGGCCACTGATGCAGGATACAAGCAGTATAATGATTACAGAAGATGCAAATAAAGTGGACAATGCACTATGTTATAATGCCATCTGCTGGTAGAGAAGGAGAATTTCCAGGGCAGATATCTGATGAAGATAATAGATAGGCGGCCAATGCTCAGTACATTTTTCATGCTAAGCTTTCTTTGCATAAGGTTTAATCTGTATATGTTCGACTGAGAGCAACAAACCATTTAAAGTGGATATAAACCGCTTTTATGCAGGTGGATGACTGAGAAAGGCACCTAATTTCCATCCAACCGTCCGCACACATAAAAACACACACACAAACAGACATAAATGCACACATTTTACTCACCTTGCACGGAGAAAAACAATATAATTGATTCAGTATAACGAGCAGTTCAATAATTTCACATATCTGTGTACAACTGTATTGTAAAAGCTGTTAAACCTACACCTTACTGCCTGCAGGCTATCGATTCTTCACTTACCCGGGATTCACTGTCAAATATATTTGAGAGTACACAAAGAGTTGTTTTTATCGGAGTATCTACCTCTCGCGATTTTAAATGCATAATAATTGGCAATACGCCGGCTTTTCTGTGAATCGTTTTCTAACACAAACACTGAGAGGTTTTTATTCTGAAGTATCAAAGAATTATTCATACATGAGGGTTGGGAACAAGCTTTCAGTCTGCACTCAATTATAGTGATAACTTTTATAAGCATTCATAAGCCTCCTCTGTATAGGGTGATCTAAATCAGAGAGCCGCTCACCTCTCCACTGGCAATAGCGTTTATCTGTTTCTCACACCGCTGTAGTCTGAACCCAAACTTAAATTGCCTGTCTCTCACTATCGGGCGAGAGCAACAATCTGCATCATAAATTCCAGCATCACTGTGGTGCGACCTGAACTACCACTCCACTTCACAAGCGCACGGAAAAAGCAGCAAATCTATTCCGTTAATCCAGGGGAAAATCTTACTTTTAGTATTCATTTTGCTTTGGGTCAGCTGAATTATTAAAAGGCCCTGTAGCTTCATGGAAATGTTTTTTTCTTTCTTTTTGGATATATTCTCATCTTTATTGTCATTTTGTTTAGCTCATGTTTTCAGTTCATTTTAAACATTTATTTCATTTTTTGTCCCATACTTTATGGCAAATAATCAAGGATGTGCAAAATGTTTATTGATAAGAAAGGAATCTGTTAAACTGTTAACGAGGGATCGGTAATTAGAGTAAAAGCAGTTGCTGTATTGAAAAGATATTAAAAATGGAACATGTTTTGTGACAGTTACTCTAATAAAAAGGTGTCCAGAGCTGCGAATTGTCTGCACCAATCTGTATCTATTTTTACACATTTTAGCCAAAACAAGTCATTGATTTTCCGAAGCTCTGCTATTGATCTGATTTCATTCTAACCTTTAAGTTTATCTCAGTTTTGTCACTGCAGTCTGATTACCCCTAATAAGGCTGTTGATTTTTTTTTTCCCTAAAGTGAAATTGAGACACTGATTTTCCCACTAAAGACAATTACGGGTTATATTTTAACTGTACCCAATTATCAGCTATGTGAGCAAATTAGTCCCAGGCAGATGAATGGCAGACTCACTGGCAGCCCAACAGCAGACTATTGTATGTCAAAAATAGCTACATATGATTACACTATCATTACACTGAAAATGTGTCTAATTTGAATTGGTAGATTTCATGACAACAGGGTCCCAATTATATTCAACTGTACAGCTGTGTGCCACAGTGAAGTCCCATTCATGTTCTTATCTTTATAATGATGCTTGTGAGGAAGATAACAGCAACAGTAAACAAAGACAATTGTGCGGCAGAATAAATGAATTATATTCTCTTTCATGTGGGAGCAGAGGCACAGAGCATGTTCCCTAAATTATGGTACAGTAAATAAAATCATAATCATAGGAGACACTTACTGAGATTACAGCCTATCCTGATACAATCTGGTGAGAGAGAGAGTGAGATGGTGAGATTAAAAGAAAAAAAAAAAGAGAACAGCACAAGAGGAGATCATTTCACATCCTTCAAGGTACATTCTGCAGACAATTCAGTGCTTTTCAGAGCCCACCATCCGGGGACAGCCTGAAGAGTCTAAACCGCCACCTTCCTCTCTGAGGAAGAAAAAAGGAACAGTGAGTGAAAGGAAAAAAAATATTCTCAGCATGTGCCTGGCACCGCTGGAAATACAAGAGACCGGGTCAAAGTTGGGATCAATGAGAGTTTTATGGACAATAAAAGTAGAGGTGCAGCAGAGTTATTTTTAGCATCCATACCGGCTATGCTACGACTGCTTACGTTTAGAATCGGCAGGATTTATCTGTTTCAGATAACATGACTGATCGCTCCACCTACATCTGCTTTGGGGTAATTCGGCAAACTCACGATGCTGTGAGGAAAATTGTAAGATAGCAAAATTGGAAAATGAAGCTCGTATTAGATTGGAGTGTCTCGTGAGGAGATAATTATGCTGATTTTAACATGAGAGACAAGAAAACCTTGTAAAATTTCTCTGAGAATGCACACAGTGACTTTAATGTAGAGAACAGGTGGCTACTGAACAATAAACAGTCACAGAAGTCACTCAGGCTGAATTTACAGTCAACGACAAGTAACCTGTATGCCATCAAGATACATGACCAGGAAATAGTTGTTGAAGCTAGGTTAAGAAGAGAGGTGATGATCAGCTAGCAGAATACTTCAGAAGCGATGTTTGAGCGTGTTGATGAGGAAGTATAGAGAAGGCCCGAAGGAATTGCACTGCATCTTTCAGGATCTAGGATATGATATGATACAGTAGAAAGCATATGATAAAGTGCCAAGAGTGGAGCTGTGGTACTGCATGGGAAAACAGGAGTGGCAGAGACATATCAGAGGGTGGTGCAGGACATGTATGAGGACGGTGGTGCGGTATGCAAATGATGTGACAGATGAGTTTTAAGGTGGGGGTAGGATTATATCAGGGATCACATCTGAGGCCCTTGTTGATTGTAATGGTAATGGACAGCTTGACAGAAGAGGTCAGATAACACTGTGATCTGTAGTGAGAGTAGGGTGCAGGTGGAAGAGAGCCTGGAGAGGTGGAGGTATGCGCTGGAGAGAAGAGTAATGAAAGTCAGTAGAGTAGAATAAATTAAGACAATAAATGTGTGTGAGTGAGAGAGAGATAGGTGTAATGGTGAAGAAGCAAGACATTAAGTTAGACTTTAAAACTCATCCACCTTTACTGAGGCCAACTATTCATAGAAACACTGCACAAGGTCAAGAAAAGAGAGTCCAAGCAGGGTGGAGTGTACGGAGACGAGTATCAGGCGTGATTTGTGACAGAAGTATAGCAGCATGAGTGAAAGGGAAGATCTGCAAATCGATAGCCAGACCCGCTATGGTGTGTGGTTTGGAGATGGTGGCACTGACAATAAAAGACAGAAGGTCGAGCTGGAGGTGGCAGAGCCGAAGATTCTGTTTTCATCGGGAGTGACCAGGATGGACAGTGTTAGAAATGAGAACATCAGGCAGACAGTTCAGGTCGAGAGGCAAAAGTTAAAGAGGCAAGGTTGAGATGGTTTGGACATGTGCAGAGGAGGGACAGTGGAATGGACAAAGGTTGTTGAATATGGAGCTGGCAGGCAGGAGAAACAGAGGAAGATAACAAAAGCAGAAAATTCATGGATGTACTGAAGAAGGACATGCAGAGGGTTGTGTGACAGAGGAGGGGTGGTAGGGATGGGGTGGGATGGAGGCAGATGATGTGCTGTGGCGACCCCTAAAGGGAGCAGCTTAAAAAAGAAGAGCCTGTAAAATGTAATCTATGAGAGGTTAATCAAGTAGTAGTCCGTAGATGTAATACACTATATGTATATTATTCATGTGTTTTCTTATGCACACATTATTGTGACAGATGTAATTACAATTCTATACAATTCATGTATTACATCTGGTAGGCTAATGCACCTCTACTAAAAAAGCCCAACTCTTGATCCATCTTCAGCTCAAATTGCTGTTAAAAATTGCTGCTTGTCCTGCAGGCATGACGGTAATATATTTTCCGAGTTACACACAGAGGAAAAGTGGCGATTTGCACAACCTGCAGCCACAATGATAGTTACACCGTGAAAAAAGTGACAACAGCACAAATGTAATGCTTTGCCAACATTTTCTCATATCTACAACAGCCACTATCTGCTCAATCCAGCTGAAATGTTCACATTTTTGGCCTCAAAATGGGCTCACCCACACATCATTTGCATGTTCTGAATAATGGAACCAATTTAACCAACTGTAGTTCAATATGTCGGTGTAAGTTATGTGGCTGCAGAGTGCTCTCAGGCTGTCAACCATCACAGAGCAGTGGATACAGACAGCCAGAGACCAGAGTGACTTTCTGCTGCAGATGTGAGTCTGTATGTGTGCGTGCGTGTGAGT
Organism: Pelvicachromis taeniatus; assembly: GCA_015108175.1. Taxonomy (NCBI): domain Eukaryota; kingdom Metazoa; phylum Chordata; class Actinopteri; order Cichliformes; family Cichlidae; genus Pelvicachromis; species Pelvicachromis taeniatus. Next base: position 90,669 of record VURO01016609.1, read on the forward strand.
GCGCGTGTCTGTATGGCCATCACTGGTACTCTCTGTTCAGCGAAGCGACTCTAAACTGGAAAGGCCAGTAAATGTGAGGGGAAGGAACTACAATGGACACATCTACAATGTGAGCAGTTTAAGCGGTAATATTTCAGCGTAATGACGGATCAGGTCTCTGACTGCCTTCTCCTTGAACTGCAGACAAGCCATTGAAGGGCTGAAAGAGCCGAGACGGTCAGGTGGGACCTGACCAAGGGATGAACTGAAAGAGTGAGAGAGTGAAAGCGAGAGAGAGCGAGGCAGAGAAAGATAAGGCAGAATATACATACACATATACAGTAGCCTAAAAAGTCACTAATCCCTAGTTTTTCCGCAGCTTTTTGTATTTTGTTCTGCATTGTATGTGTAAACAATAGAGAAAACATTGTATTTAGAGCACAAAAATATACATTTTCTTCCTTTCTTTCCCGTCTGCCTCTGCACTGTAAGGTATTCAATAAAGATAAAACCTTAAAACACATATTTTAATTCAACGTTCCAGTCTACTTCAAAACAAAGTTTAGACATAACTGTGACGTCTCGTTAAATTGATGCTTTAGCTCGTATAATGTGTAAACACAATGGCACTTGCATATCATACCATTTTTCTCTCTATATATAGTCTTGCCCATATGTGAAGACCAGCAATGTCACCATGAGAAAGGGGGAAAATACAGTAGCATGAAAGCATACTTTAAATATTATATATATATATATATAATTTTGTTCTTTTTAATGGCCTAAAGAAAAGGTTTGGGGAGATACATCCATATCAGATATCTACCTCCATATCTACCTACTGAACCCTCTTTCCCTGAAAAGGAAAAAGTGGACGCTTTCATATACATAGCTGAAACATGTTAAAACTCCAAACTACTTTTCATATATTCATCAGGTTATAATATGAGTTTTTTTTTTAACTTTAATTATAATGGGATTTTTTTAATTTCCTGGTTTAAGCAAATCAAAGCAGAGCTGGCAAAAAAGAATGCTGACAAGGATATCCCCTAATGACATCACATTATGCTACTTTTTAATTCAAACTGATAATTCATTATTTAATTAACTCATTTTCACTTAGACCCAGCCGCTCTTTCTAAATTTGACAGAACCACTGCAGGCTTCTGAAATAAATTATAGCAGCATGCAAAACAACCCGGGGGTGTGCTTTACTCGTCGTTTTTTTAGGCCACTGTATATACTGCGTATGCAGATGGGGATGAGAGAGCCTCAGACAAAACAAATACACAGAGGTATCTGTCTAAGTAACGCGACCTAAAAGTTCAAGAGGGATTACAGTATGTGCTCATATTTGCCACAGCAGCATTACCCAGGTTCACAGTGAGTTTCACTCTGCCTCCATCCAGCTCCAAGCGCAAGGTGTCTGCAGACTGCTGGGAGGTGGTGGCCATCAGCAGTCCATAGGCCCTCTGGGACATAAAGCGCAGAGACACGTCCTCGGCCTCTGTGTGCAGCGTCCTCGGCAGTACCACTTTTAGATACATGCTGCCGTCATAGCTCACCATGGTGGCCTCTGCAGATTTAGGAAGTGGATTTTACCAAAAATGGGGGGGGAAAAAAATGTTAGCAGACATCCAGGGGGAATCACAGCGTGAAATTAAAAACATGAAGAGGCATTTATGGAACGAAACCTAAATTTGGTCTGAGATTATTTTGGGTACGACATGATATCCTTTTAGATTGCAGTTTTCATCAGCCGCACCAGATGGCAGAAAAAGCCTGGAGCACACAGAGAGAGTGGCGAGATTGCAGGCGCAATCAAATTTCTGAAGGATTTATTCCCAACACAGCGCAATAGAAGGGCGATTTTCATTCCTCATACTATTAGCTGCCAATGGAGCTGCGTAATTTGGCCTCTCTGTGAGGAAGTTATCGGCACTGTGAATGCAGAGTGATTCAGGCCGAATCACTCTGCTGAAGAACCACTGCATTTCTGATGAAATACTCATAGCACTGGTAACCTCATGATACTGACAATCCATTAATGAATCGCTCTACTGTAGGTAAATACCGCAATTTGCTGTTGAATGGCTCACATTAAAAGCAGCATCAATTTCCATGATCCTGTCATTGTCACCAGGTTGGTTTGTATATTTGGAGAGTTATTCTGGATTGAGAGCATGCCTCTCATTTAAATAGAGATGACATTAGGCAGTATGCTCATAATGCAACTGCAAATGAAATTCTTATTGTTTAGGAAGCCTGAGCACTAAGTCCTTTTGATAATGAATTGTGTCTATATCGACATTGTTTCTATATTTACAGAGACTTTTAAGCCACTACACACCTAACGTAATAAATAAAATACTAGCCAAGTGTGCTAAAAGCTTTGCAGCACCTTTTAAAAGAAAAAAAAAACATTCATCTTCCCCATCTACTGCCATCCTTCTTAGATGCTCTTACCCTTCTCGCAGCTGGGGCCTAGGTACCCAGTACTGTTGCAGTCACAAATATGACGATTCCAGCCCTCTCTGCAATGTCCACCATTGGCACATGTGTCTCTGGTACACCTGATATGAGTCTCCCTGGTGCAGAAGCTGCTGACACCTGTGGCGCTTTGAACTTCTGCCAGCCTCCGGAGGTTACGGCTCTGTCCATCAATGAACAGGTCCCTCACACAGCCCACGTAGCCGAGGCCGAGGGACGCCGTCCATACCTCAGGGGGCAGCATGAGGTTTTGACGATCCTCTGGCAAACCTCCAAGATACATGTCCCCATCCAGGTCAAGGATCTCACTGCCTTCATTAGCAGAAAACGGGATGCTCTGGCTTTTCACTGAAATAAAGCCTGTGGGCCAGGCATTAAGTATGAGTCAACTTGCACTTACACAATTTTTTTTTTTTTGTTGTTGTTGCAGAAAAGGAAGACAGGCGTGTGCGTGGGTTGTGCTGAATGAAAGGCAAGAACAAACTGTGAGATTGAGGAAGTGGGCACCAGGCTGCTTGCCTTAAAAAAAGTGAATATAATAAAAATGCACTATGTGTCCTTGGGAGATTATTTTGCTTTTCCTTTTTTGGGGGGTGGGCAAAAGCAAAAAGTAAAACTTGATGTGTAGAAGTGATGACCTGTGAATCTGGGTCCCTCGAGAAGAAATGGATTTTGTTTATAGAAACGTGAGGCCAAAAATAGAAGAAGTGCGCTCTTGTCTTCCACATATGTACCGTGCTAATAAGGCAGGCAATTCCTAATTTGAGTTGGGCGACTGTGTAATTGGCCACTTGTTAAATAGGTTAACACAAATTTTAAAATGTCACATGTAGATTATAGCGACTAAAAATATAATTGTAATTAAAAGCTAATATGCATGCATGTTTCACTGCAGTGAATAAAACACAGGAGCGTGCCAGAGTGACTCTGTCCACGCTGACATATGGTGATTTCACAGCTTGGAACCCTTTATAGCCTACTCCACAGCTAAAACTGGAGAAACACGGCAGTAGAAGCAGACAGAAGGCGTACCCTGCTTTCACAAATACACAACACTGACTTACCATTGCGCCCTTTTCTCTGGAAGTCCACATGGCACCACTCGCCATCATTGAGCCTCTTGCTACTGGCTTTCATCTTGATGCTGCCAGAGCCCATATCCATGACGAGGAAGAGAAATCCGTCGAGCAGCTCGATGGCAAAGAAGTCGGCCCGGGGCTTCCTATCAGGCTGCGTGCCCTGCAGGCTGCCATGGCTGAACAGCATAAGGCCGCTGGGCTCTGTGGTGCGGAAGTCGAAAGATATGGACCCCGTTTTCTTTGTGTTCCACCTGGGCAATGTCAAGTAGGCAGACGGCGTGTCGAAGGTGACCGGCTCCAGGGCTTCCACATCCTCGCAGCTGAATATCAGGTCACCGTGGATACTGATCTTGGGGTCTCGTTGTTCAGCCAGCCGTGACAGCTCGAGTCTAAACTCATTATTCTTGTAGACCACCTAATAAATGAGAGAGATGTCGTGGTGAGATGACAGCTGGAAAAGCGGAATGAATTTAGTGCAAAGGTTGAATATTAGTCATCAATAAACACGACAATCAATAGGACACAGCAGCCGACAACACGATGAATCATTCCTGAACCGAGAGCTGAGACAGAAAGCACTTTAGTGATTTTACTTAGATTTCACTTCAAATAAACTGAGACCATTTATTTAATGTCTGGAGAAGCAATCACA